>OMNV01012654.1:120182-152267 GCA_900303265.1 Brotula barbata
CCCCGCAAAAAAAAAAAAAAAACATAAATAAAAAAATGTTGGTTATTAATTTAGCAACACTTTTGAGGATATTGTCAAGAATCCTGCAAATCTCCAAAGGGTGTTGGTATGTTTGTGAAGCTGTGATTGACAGTCAAAGATACGTATCACCTGTGTCTCCCCTGCTCCTGTTGACTACCATCATTATATTTGAGAAAAAGTGTTTCTGTCTGTTGTGGCAGTTCAATCTGTGCACTTTTCTGAGCTTCTCAGAACACTTCAAAGCCATCAGGTCCTCAGAGTGACATTATTATTCTGCTCACATGCACAATGGGCTGTAAGCAATGGACATTGAATTAAGGCTTCGGTTTATGCCGAGGGTATGGCCAGAAAACACATTAATCTTTTACTTTCTGTCGATAATGTGGCACAGCAAATGATGAGGGAACGATTAAGCAACGGTAAATGCTACATACTGTATATAAGGGTGTAGGTGTGACAAGGCCACAAAACTGTGCTGGGATTTGTTGATGCAAGTTACTATTATTTACTTTTAAAAGATCTAACTGTTTTCATGCTGTATACTGCATGAAATTAAGGTTGGGCACTGCATCACTTTTACGCGGTTAGTGAGTTTGTTTTTGCTTGATCATCGATCATCTATAATGCAAAGACTTCGCGCCGACCCTGAGTATCATGGTAGGTATTCAAGTATTCATTTTTGGTAGTATTTAGCAAACTAAACTATCAGTTTGTGCAGGTACATAGCTTATTGCCTTGTGGATCCTTTCCAATGCTAGCTAGTGCTAATGGGTTTGGCTAATCAGCTGCCTCGTTTCCAGCTGTCTAATTGGCTGGCTGTCTAATTAGGTTGTTTTTTAAACTAAATTTCAATGATGCTGACACGCTAGGAGGATAGCAATCACATCATCAATGGTTCCATTATACCATTAGCCAAACCAATTTGAATTTGCTTAACTACGAGGACCGGAAGTATACCAAAAACATCAAGATGCCTAAGCCATTATTTGGAACATTTTATGACCAATTGGTTAACAAAAAATAATCTGGTAGAATTTGCTTGGACTGACTTTACCGCTTGTTGTGACCGGATCCTTCAGGTTTGATGCCCCTCCCATGTGCATCATCTCCTCCTCCCGTGTTTGGTTTAACCAAGGCTAACTTACACAATGTTTCTTCTACTCTCTTCTAGATTGAGATACTGAGTCCACCTCTCTGAATAGTAATTTTTCTAGGCGGTAACATAAACACCTGATGGGTTTGGGCCCAGCCTTTTAAATAATGTGTTTTTGATCCAGACTCAAATATTGTATCACACAATAACGGCTTACAAATTGTGGCCATGGATCTTTCGCGTGACAAAATGAAATGGTTTAATCTGTTCTTAACATACACAAACAATGTACACACACTTAATTAAATTCACTGCACCCCCGATGCTCATGATAACATAACTCTCTGTAGGAAACTACAGCACGGCGCTACAAGCCCAGGTTGGAGAAACATTTTGTGAAGGAGGTTGTCTTAATGTGTTCTTGTTTGTTGCTCAATAGCAGATTAACCCCAGAGGCTGAAAGAAGCCAGCAGCTGATGTAGTGAATCAGAACAAGGCAACTGCAGGGGGCTTCGTTCCGTCCCCATCTGCTCCTTTTGTCTTAAATCAGAATTAGCAGACAGGTGGATTATACGCAAGAAGTTTGAAAAAAACCCAAAATGGTTTGCTTCCATTTAGCGTTGTGTTTAAGAATGAGCTTGAGAAAATATTTTTGTTGTTTTGGTGTTTTTAATCACTCGCTCGGACTATATTCTCAACCTTTTGTTATCCTTGTCATTATTAATATTTATCCTTATTGATTGTTCCAGCCATTCCATCACTCTTTGAACATTCACTTCAGATGTGATCAGCAGCTACTTGTGTTTATTGAACATTCATAGATAGAAAAACAGACAGATAGATAAATAGATCTACTTGATTATCCCAGGGGGGAAATTATTCACTTTATTTATTGATAACTGTAAAATTACAACACGAGCAGTAACAAATATGACTTCATCAGTAGCTTTTTGTTGTACACTGACCTTTTGCTTGCTTTTCTATTCAGGCGGTTTTGATACCTGCCATCGCTCCTAAAATGCTCACTGATACAGCACATTAATGAGACAGGTAACCTTGACAGATTGTCCATGTGTATTTAGCGAAGGGTCAATTATGTCTGGACTCATAGAAAAGCCAATTTGAGATGCCCACGATAAGAGACAAAAACCACCGCCACGTTGCACAGTTAGCCTGGTAAATAGTGGGGCAGATAAGAAGGGTGTGATGTTTTATCAGAGGTAATGATAATAGCAGTGGTCCTCGTGATTACACAGTCATGTCTTTGAACAGAGTCCTAAAAAGCCTGTAGAGATTCATTAGCTCTGAACCACAGACTGTTTCAGTGTCAACCTCAGGGCAAGGCACTTATTCCGAACCATGAGGTTAAGTTTTAGAGCCTCTGTCTTTGCTTTGTTATACAGTTCAATGTTGAACACCCTCCGGTTATGTTAGTGTACAGAGTTTGCTCTGTGTCCTTGAGAAGGTCTCTGTAAACATTTCGGGGTAATAGTCTGAGTGCGACAAGGCTCACTGGCAACATTGAAGAAAGCTTTTTCAACATCCCACTTTAATACTTCCCTTGTCACATGCTTGCCCTGCTCTTTTTTTCTACAACATCATTTTTCCAAGTGTTTGCGGTACACAGCCCCCTTTTGCCACTCGGCTGTCCAAATGGACAATCTTGCGGTGCGTCCTATACGAGCAGAAGTATCAATGGTTTTTTAACCCGTAGACAAAATTGCCCATTTGTCTGTTACAGCCAGCCCACTCTGCCATTACACGCTACAACAATAAAAACTACCCATGATCTATTGTGTGATGTAGCAACCAGTAGGCCAACCTGTGCGAGCTTCAGGTTTATGCCTGTGTATATTACTTGCAGCACGGCTCTGAGATTCTGTGTTATTTCTGCAGTTTGTCGACGGTTTGCCTGGTTGATCCCCAAATGACTTAAATTCTTAATGTCAGTGCGCTCTACAGCACTGTGGGCTTACCTCCTGAGAATATAAAGCCAATGACATATTCAAAAACCCTCGAACTCATTCTTTCTGCTCAAGAGTTTCCATCCCCTTTCAAGTCCTAGTGCCACAGAAGGGGAACTCATGCAGAAAGGATTTGCCCTATCCAAGTATTGTACCTGCTGTAAATGATAGATTTAGAGAGAGACGGCAAAATGGCAAAAAATAATCTCTTTGACATAAGACATGACAAGTGAATAGACATAAAAAAGAAACCGTGCACACAGAAAATTGGATTTTCAAGAGTGCCTTGTCTCAAAAAAAAAATGACCAGTCAGAGGGTGTTAGTGAGGCAGACTGGCTTTCATTAGCACAGTCATTTGGCACCACTGAACCATAAAGATGGTTAAGTGATATTATGTTAACCTCCTGTTTTACATCTAGAGTGAAGATTAAATGTAATTAGGGAGCTTTTGTACTTCCCACATGGTCTCTGGGTAATTGATGACTGACTGAAGTCATTTACCAAACGTCTTGGCTATTGTTCTCATCTCAGCCTCGGTGTCTGCCATTTTTAAAATGATTGACCGAGACCACAGACATCAGCTAGTTAGCTCAGGCTTTGACACGGCCACGGCCACATCAAAAGGGAAATACTGGCAATTAATGGTATCTCAACACTATTTCCATCCTAGGCTGAGTTGAAAGGATGGAATGAATGTTAAATTTCCCTCCACTGGTGAAAATCATCAGAAAAGGTAAATTGGAGCCAAACTCTGAAGCGCTGTTCTCTGTTTGGGGGTTAAATTTGACCTTTAAAATATAATTGATGGATCCAATTCTCTTGGCTTTATTTTAAAGGAAACATTTATTGTGGCAGCAGGAGGATTTTTTTCTTTTTGTTTATTTTATTGTGTGTGTGGAGGCAGGGCTGGTCGCTGGTCACATATCCCCTGAATATTCCATCCCAGCATGCTAACGATGCTCCATACATCCACAAGTTTAGTGAACAGCAGCAGCCCTCATTTCCAACAAAGACAGTCTGACTGTTTATTTAATACTCTGGTATTCGAATCAAACCTATATGAAATAGCAACATAACTGAAGATAACAACAAAACTAAGTGCTAGTCTAGTATCTGTTTTATCCACTAGGATGAACGAATTTGGATTGAATTCGCAAACCGACCATCTTTTACTCGCTCTACTTCACCGTGTGTGATCAACTACAAATACAGTGAAATGTTAAGTGAAGTACTGATGTGTGATTTCCCAGAGTTTAAGGGGTTAAAATGCTTATCTGTGATTTGCTACCATTTTAATTGAATAGCCTGAAAGGGTTGACTGGACTTACTTGGGGTGTGAGTCCATGGTCTGCGGTTGCTGGTTATTGTCTGTTTGTTCAGGCGCGTCCTGGAGTCGAGTGCCTGGTGTCTGCTGCACGTATAATCAGACGTGAATATACATAGCTGGTTCCGCCCTCTGTCCTTTCAGCTCCGTCAAAGCATCGTTTCTGTCACGTGTTTGCTTGAAGAGCTGGCTGCTTGGGCCATTTGGCATTCCCGGGAATGTCTTGGAGGGTAAACAAAGGCGTCAACCACAAAGCGTTGAGGTGATTTTTCTCTTTGTACGATTGATTTCATTGATCAAAGATTCCCGTGAAGACGTAGAAAAGAAGAAGTAAAATAAGAGATTTACATGGACAGTTGAAGAGAAAATGCATGATGAATGATTTTAATTGTTACCTTTCTGTATAAATCGATTTATGGTGGTGATTTCTGTATCAATGTATAAACAGTATACTTATTGCATGTATCAATGTAAGGAAAAGTTATACCCATCCTAAAGTAAGTAAATTGTGTGTGTGTGTGTGTATAAGTACATTTATGTATACACACGCACACACAATTTACTGTGTGTATAAGTACATTTATGTATACACACGCACACACAATTTACTTACTTTAGGATGTGGAGCTCTTTTAATGTTTTACGTTGCAAGTAAACGTACTAAATGCTTGCGTTTCCTTGATTGGATTTGGATGTTGCGGAGCTCCTTAGGCAGCTGCTCGTATTGTTTAGGTGTGGCGATTCAATTCTCTCGTTCAATTCGTCGGTAATTTGAGTGGAACTGAAATGACTTCCAGTATCATTTGGTGTAAGGTCAGCTGTAGGTTACAGTGACACAGCAAACTGAATCGTCTTTATCCCCAGAGCTTCGTAAGAACAACTCGTCCGGAAGTCTGAAGGCTTGGAATCAAAGATGCACGGTTTGATTCTCAGTACCCATTCCTCTGGCTTGGCTGCATTTGTTCACACTGGCAGCTTTTGTATTTGGGAAGCTGGTTAGGGCTGACGTCCATGTTCTTTTTCTTCACCGGCCACCACTGCTTCTTGGTACCATGCCTGCTTTGAGGGGGGTGGGATCAGATGGAAACGGGTTACTCAAACTGAAGCTTTTCTTTGAGATTCGAGGATTTAGAGGACAAGCACGCATCTCCTTCCCAATTTTCTCTCCCTCCCTTTTTATCGCTAAACTCACCTCTCATAATGTATCCCCACATTTTCATTCTTTCTTTTGTCTCTCTTTAAGTCTTTATCCTAAAGTTCTTTGAATTTTTGTTCTGTTCGCTCTTCTTATATCATTCCTGTTATTATATATTGTAGGTCCTGATCTGAATCTTGTATATTCTGTTGTTCAGAGCCACTCTAAAAGCCCATTAAGGCCGCGTTGGTTTCTCAGCAACTCATGTTAATTAATTTGTAATACTATTATTTCCTTTATCTATTTTCTTCTGACTGCTAAATAGTAAATAATTAAACTCGTGTGACGTTGTGGAACGTAGTGTCATAAATAGATCTCAATTTGTGTATTGTCCAAGGACTGTGGGGTTGTTACAGTAATTAGAGATCTGTCTGTAACCTGTATTCTGTGTTAATGCAGCTTGGTTTGACTAAAATTGTGTTGGTTGATTGTAGTTCTTGTAACATCACCGTGTAAATTTTGGCCTCATCTCATACAAATAAATGTTGAACTGACCGATTTCTATTAACGTGTAATAAATAGTTGAGCCGAGGCGCTGAACGTGACCTCAGAGAGCATATGGTTTGTTGAAACACAGACCATAAGGCTCTTCAGTGGTTGCTGACTAATACTTCCTCCTTCCTTTCTGCCCTGCTGGATGACATGATGATGATGACGATGAAGACAAGAGCTGTGCGGCTAGTGAGGCAGATGGGTGCTCTTCCTCTCCCATCCATGGCTGGTCTGACCTCTACATCCCTTGAAAGCATGATACCTGTGAACACTGTGATTACAGCCAGGCCAGACTGCACAGGCCCTCGACCCCTGACTGGGCAGGTGAGTGGCGAAGCAGCAGAGTGGACATGATTGACTCCCACTGCAAGCCCCATCAGAAAGTGGCATTCCAGCAGGGAGAGAATGAGGCTGAGGTAGCGGGAGAAAATGAGAGAGAAAGGGAGCGCCCTCCCTGCATGTGCTACTTTTTTGCTAATTAAGTGTTATTATCCAGCACAACAGGAGGTACCTGTGAGATAATTGGCCACAGCGACAGCTAAATGTCCCAATCTGGGGGTGAAGCTAAAAGCATTGCAAAGGTCACATGCCATTATGCGTTGTGCTGGTCTTATTAGTGCTGCACTCTGTCAAAAGAGCCACCCGTAATTCATAGCTACAGATAGCTGGATAGAAATTTCCACCACCTTGACTTAATCAAAGGCAACGTTGTTTTGAAGGCAAAATTAGATTTTGTCCTTTCTGATAGCCCCTCAAAATCTGGCTTTTGTATCACTTAACCAGGTAATAATGTCCCCTTTGTGGTACGAATTAAAAATGTCAACACTTACTTTTGTGTGGACGATCATGTGAAAACCAGAGAATTTCAACCATCAATTAAAGTTCAAAAATGCTCCCCCGAAACAGACATTTGTATTAATGTTTCATCCACAATCCAATTTGGAAATTTTAGTTACTCAATGAAAGTCACGGAGTAAAATGTCCAAAATTTTTATATGAAAGTAGCAAAATAATGAAACCAGCAATGTTAAATAAACATTTGTGAATCTACCAGGGATTATGAAGTAAATTGGATTGTTACGTTGAGGCTCAATGTAAGAAGATTTCCACATTTCATAAATATCAGCGCCTTCCTAATCAGCCTGCCGGTCATTTGATCATCTGATTAATCTGTGTCTGCTTTCAACTGTGAAGCTACAACAAATCCAGACCGGACCAGATGAACACATGCTATAGTTTGTCTTTACCCTCCTCTGAATCCTGATACAGTTTTGTTGTGGTGTGTTATGCTACTCTTGCCTGGTATTTTAACAACATTTGTGCTAGCCATGATCTTAAATACCACTTCAACAAAGGTTCTTGACCTTTGGAGCCACAGGAGCAGAGACACACGAGGAATAGGGCAGAACAGACGTCATTAAATAAACCAGACTTAAACGTAACAAACCAACGGTGCAAACCAAACAACTAACCCGAGACCTCCCCTGAAAAAAAGGTCCTCCCAGCTTCGCTGCAAGACGCTTGTGATGGCATGAGCATCTAACTGAACGGGAGATGCAGCCTTGACAATTGGACATAGCTGAATCCAATTGTAACGAGGCGGTAGCACCCTGAAGTCCGTATTTTTACCGTACACACAAACGTCTTTTTTTTTCTTTCTTTTTTTTTTTTGTATGACTATGTCCTAACCCGGCCAGCTAGCGTGCAAACACAGCTTATGCCCTTGACTGAATCATTGAATATTTTCATCATTTATCCATACACAAATCAAGGTAATCAATATGATAGTTTATCAAACCCTCTCAGCTCCGACCCTTCTAAATATTCAATAAATACATGATGTTATTGTTTGTCCTAGCAGCAGCAATATGAAGTAGAGGTTAGATTCTTTTCAAAGAGGAGTTATACACTTTTACCTACCATTTATATACACTATATTCAAATATTCACGTGTATATTGAATTCAATTTTATTTGCTGTTGTGAATCCTATATTTATGCCTTCGGGTTGGTTAACCATCATTTATTGTGTGTGTAATACTTTTTATTATTTGACGGGTCTTATTCATGTATTTATCTATTTAGTGTGATGTTAGATCATCCACCCCACCATAAATTGTCCAGGCCACTTTGGCAGCATCCGGTCCTAAAAATAAAAATAACAGACTTTTGACACCTTGTAGTTATTTGATTTGTCTTAATATTCTCACGAGTGAGGCGGAAAAATACATCAATGTGTTTACATCAAATAAAAACTTCCCGTGCCTCATCGCTTGTAAATAATACTGCAATTGCGACACGTATAAAATTCCTGATATGCTGTGTATTCAATAAGAATCACAAAACCTCTCGGTGAAACTAATAGCATAATTGTCCCCTAATGAGGAAATGAAGTCCCCGGGAGGCTGTAGAATGGACGTCTTTGTTCCTGCAGTAAGGGAGTCTAACATTAATCAGTAACTAGTAGGTCTCTGTGTTGTCTTGTGATTGTCTTGATGAACTGAAGGAGCTGTGGCGATACTTTTAATACTGAGGGTTATTGCTTTCTTTATCTTTGCTGGGCAGAACAAAATAAAAATTGACTTGCATTCATAAACTGACTGAACAATATGAGGTGTTGTCAGATAACCGAGCGTGATGCAGTGAATAGCCAGATTTTGTTTTGAACGGCTAAAGCTCCAGAAGGGTTATTATTCTCCGCATTAATAAACGGTGAGTTTGCACAGAGCAGATGTCTGACGCTAAAGCTTACCAAACAACATAAAACTGATCTGTCTCTATTTGCAATCGCACAAATTTCATTATCGAGTGACCGTTTTGGAATATTTATGCTTTTCACCCATCATTGCCCTTGCTATAACCCTCCAACCCCCTCCACCCCCACCCACTCAATTCTCTTTGTCGGCCAATCTTTCACCTGATGCTAATGACCAGGTGCCAGCTCCACTATCCCTCAGATATCATGCCTGAAGACGAATGTATTGATTGTGCAAAATTGATAAGGGCAGAGATGATACAGCAAAATGACATGATTTATTCCAGTTCTAATATCATGCGTCAGAGCTGGCCGCTGGGACCTGGCTCTGCAGGCCCACTGTTCTTTCATCATACAAAGTATCAGACCGTCCACACAAACAACTCCAGCTTCTCCGGCAGCAAGAGGCTACAGACGCTTACAAAACTGCTACTCTTCATATTTCACACGTTAAAATATTCCACTTGAGGCGATCCTGTCTCGCATGAAAATGGAGTCTAATTGGTCAGTTATACTGCTGTGATTTCCAGTGCTTTCTGCATATGATAAAATCAAAGTGTACCAGTAAAACAAAAAAAAAAGAATAAAATTAAAATGAGTGTAAATGCTGAAAGTGTTGAGTAGCCAGGAAGCAAATAAGTGTTTTTCACTGGTACTCCCATGCCGGTAACCATTCCAAACATATCTTAACAAGTCAAATCAGTGAAATTCTTTGATTTCGGCGAGCTCCATTTATTCATACTGCAATTTTGGGTGAGGTTGCATCGATTCTGGCAGTCACGTAACGGACCACATTGTTTCTAATTAGTGATTCAACATTTCAGTCTCTTCATGTTGGTGAGTCCCATCAATACAAACTCCCTCAAGTAACAGAGGGCAAAGCTGAGCAGATTCAACGAACCGGCATCTTATGTGAACACCGACTCAGTCCCATAGAGTGAGACTGGGTGTAGTGGAGGGACCCATTCATTACATCAACAGAGGGCTACATTTTCTGAGCCCATCAAGACGTTCGTATTGATGTTGTTGTGATGATGTGCTGTTTAATCATGACAGGAGTGCAGTGACAGAAAACTATATGGATTCATAGATTTTCAAGAAATGAAAATAAGGAAATAAAAGGCCCAGGGAAGAATCAGGTGAATTTAGGTGCTGATCCAGATCTAATGAGCCAGAATCCAATTTAAAAAACGATTTCTTAATATTGCATTTTTGAGTGTTTTTCAATATTGGTACAGATTTCTTCCAAAGCAAGGGCACTTTAACAGCTACCTTATTTTACTGTATGTGCACAATCTGGATTTTTTTGGATAATTCAAGTACTAATACTCACTCAAAACAATTGAATCCTGGTCCATCAAAAAATCAGTCAGCTTCCAAATCTGCCCTCATACACACTACAAAGACATTTTTACTCTAATCCAGACCAAAGTGAGACCCAGACCAGTGAAGTAAGCAAACTATGGATTATGTTAACAGGAAATAAGCCGTTGTCTGAAAGCTCCAATGAGCCGTGAGTGCATCTAGTATGAGAAAGAAATAAAGTGTCTCCTGGAAGTACGGGCTGATAACTGTATTTAGGAACAAGTGAAACGTGACGATGAGTTTGAAGGAGGAAAAAGCAGAAATTCCCATTTCATGACAGTCTTTACAGACGATGGTTGCAGCATCGTCGCCAGGGGATTGTAACGCTGTAAAAACAGCCATAATGCCGCAACACAGTGAGCTCGAGGAAAGATTTTAGGAAAAGATCAACGGAAAAATTGAATTAATTCGAGCCCTTGTAGCCCTAACCAGTCACATAACGCTCTCATCGGTTTAAAGCAAGGCAAGAACAATTTGTCAAGACTTGTTCAGCCTTTATAGAGGCAGGAGCTGTTGTTTGTGATGCATGAGATCAACCTCAAACTCCTGCTGTTCTTACAGTACTCATCCCATTAGCTTACCAAATCGAACAACCTTAATGATGGAGAAATTCCTCTCAAACAGTCTCCCAGTGCCGAGCAGACTGTTTTTGCAGCCGTCTACGTGGTTGTGGTTCAGGCTGCTCGCACAGCTGGTGGGAGAACGTGCCCTGTTGTTGTGAGAGACCAGAGGGCAGGTGAGCGTCTGTCGGAGTGGAGGATGGGTCGCCCCGTGATGCCTGTGTGGCGAGTTGTCGGTGCTGTTGATAGAGAGGGGAAGAGGGTCAGCGGTACCTCCCAGGCTTCCCATACCATCCCGTCCCCACATCCCATCTGTCCTGCACTGACAGACTGTGAGCAGAATAACAGTTCAGCATCTGTCCAGTAATGAGGTCTCCTGCTTAGCCCCAAGATATCAAATGTGAACAGGTTGATAATAACAAAACACGTTTCACTTCAGTAACCCGCCACATAGAACGATGAGTAATAATCACAACTTTCCTTTGCACAGGAATGACTTGATATTTTTACCTTTGCTTCACTTGTGTTGGTTTGTCTCAACAACTGATTTCTATGAAATCCGGGCAGGTTGGACGTGAACCATTACATTTTTGAAAATTAATGTTTAACTATGATTTGACCCAAATTTTCTCCATTTATTTTTATATACGTTTTTGTTTTTTTTGCATGTAATTATATTTTTGTTGGTTGTTTGTCAGAATCCCTCATCTACTCTTCATTTCTTTTTTGAAGCTATTTTTAGTGTAACACTTTAAACAACATGGCAGTGCAACATGTCGAGGTATAAACACAGAAAACATGGCATTGATATTCATCAAAGTGACAACAGTGTGCTGCATTTGCCTGCAAATGTGCAGGACATGCAGAAAACACAAACAAATACATAAGCGCAGCAGTGTGTTACCCTCTGTGGTTAAAGTGGTGTGTTGTTCTGCTCTGACAAGAATAAGCAAAATCTGGGGAAATGTTTGGGAAAGGTCGTGAAAATTTTGTGATAATGATCGTAATCCTCACAAGCTGGACCCTGAGAAGTGAAAATAATTTTTGCAAACCAGACAATGGCAGTGGGGCATTGTAACGGTTATAAAGGTTTCTTTGCTAATTCAACCACATAAAAGTTGTGGAAAATTTCATTTAATTGGCAATTAAAATCCTTAGAAAAATATCTATATCCGGTTATGTGTCTGTGGATAACGTGAAATCCGGTTTATATTTTGTATCTCCAAGCTGTAGTTTATAGTTTTTAGTAGTTTTCAGGCAGGAACAGCTGACAACATGTAGTCTGGAAAGACAAACAGACTTAGCACGCCTCTTTCACAGAACAATACATTAATTATTTACACTTAAGTACATATATTGCAGTTGTTTCGCATGAATAGTTTTTGGCCAGAAGAGATTCAACTGGTGACATTTAGCTTTTCTCTCTGTGTATTTGAAAGAAGGAATTTCTTTTATTTTTTATGTGTGGGTCAGTTGAGAGAACAAAAAATGCACTTTGGGGGGAAGAAGCAAAGGCTCACCATTACTTGTTTTGCTGCTGTGACCTTCAGCTATAAAGGCAGATCCCTGCTATTTTGCAAGTCGATTATTGGATGCCCTTTATCCGCGGCCAACTTTTTTTTAATTCACTTTTTAATCAATAATTTCACACTTACTGGTTTCTTTTGTTCTCGTGGGAGTAGTTGCCAATCATTCAGCCTACTTTATTATTGACATTAATTTGCAGACAGTAATAAGGATGAGTTGTTCCTTGTTTTTCTCACACCAGGTGATGAGATGTGCATAATCCTCCCGTAGAATTAACAACGCTTCATTGTTATATTAAAAGTCACATACTATGAAAAGTGATCCTTTGGGCTAAACAAATCCGTGAAACCCTTTTTACTTATATTCAAAACATTGCAATCACTTATTTCACTGTGCAGGCTTCCTACATTTCCCTGCAGGTACTGTGTTATTACATACAGAGGAAATGAGCACCGATACGTTCCTTCAGTAGACAGGACAACTTAAAAATGTATGGAGTCATTAGGCGGCGGAACCTCTGACTTTCATGTGCTATTATAACATAGGAGCAGCATTTAGCATTTGTGCTGGCAAAGGCTGAACTGAGCGGCTGAACTCCAGTCCGGTCTCAGCATTAATGTGAGCTGATGTGTTACCTCCCAAGCTGCACCAATCATTTCAGCATTTTCATAGATGAAAGCTGCAGTAAAACTCAAGTGTTCTGAATTTGGAATGAAGCGATCAGTGAATGCCTCCAAAGTCCCCTCTGCAGTCCCACTCTGAATCTTGATATCAGACCCGTTTCGCTGACGGGGGTCACAACTGTGACTGACTTTGATCATTCTGTCACACTCTGCATGTTAAGCATCAAAACATGGGACTTTGCTAAGGGCAGTCAAAAAGGAGGGTTGCAGGCCAAAAAAATCAGATATTACTATTACTACTTCCATCACTGATGATCCGTCCCAGTCTGCCTTTCGGATACATCGTGCTGGCTTTCTTAGCTAGCAAAGCCAGAGATGCTGGGTAACAACCAGGCATATTCTGGTGACTACTGGAGAATCAGCTGACAGCTCTGGAAGATGCCTGCTCTTTCCTGTAACATCAGAGAGAAAGACCCCACCACAAGCAGGAGAGAGAGGGGGGCCCCCAACGGGACTGGATGCGGAGTGAAAACAGTAAGCGGTGTGGACAAGGTGGGAGAATTGACAGCGGAATAAATTCATGATCCAAGCCACATACGAAGTTCCACAACCGCCCAGCAGAACTCCATATTTGAGCCAAGATGAGACACGATCTCGCCCCCCTGCATCCGAATAGGGGCACTACAACACATCCTCAGCAACTCTCCATAAGCCCTTGGAGAGGGTGGTTACCGTTGGCGACACAACAAGGTGCTGAAAGCCAAGAACGTTTCCTCAGCTATTCTTGGCTGCAAGCTTTACCACCCTTCAAAAGAGTGAGGGCTTCGTGAAGGATGGAGAAGAGCCGCCACTTAATCTTCTTAAGACTGGCAGCGAAAAGTCAAACCGGGCCAGCAGCCCAAACACCAGCAACATTACTTTGGCGAGACACGGACATTCTCCTGGCGACATCCAAACAACTGCTCATGACAGACCTGACGGTAGAAGATCGGGAAGATTGTATGGAGAACGTGTATAGCTGGAAGAAAGCACAGTGCCTGCAAGGACGAGGAGATCAGACCCAGTTAGGTCTGGATCAAGAGGGGTCATCCATGGTCTGGCGCCGCCCGGGCCTTGATCAGCCTTGGCTTGGTCACCTGGGGGAGGGGGTCTGATTTGGAGGACATCACTGATGATCCTTCTCAGTGCGTCCTAACATCACGCTCGCGTACTTAAAACTAAATACACACTTAGTGGCCTCTTCATTTGTTCATTGTTGCACATTGCTAAACTATATCAGGAGGAAGACATGAATCTGGTCTATTTTATGTAAAACCTGGATATTAATGTCTCAGAATGCGTGTAGTTAAAATATATCCACTCCCGTCTCGGTGCAGACTATTGCCTAATAAAGCTGCAAATTGAAAATGTAACTGCACACTGATCCTCAGTGTGGTACATCAACGTTTCACCCTTCATCAAGGTGAAGAGGGTGGTAGAAATATCACGAGATCTTCTCTTTGTGCATGGTTCTCAGCGTCCGGCCCCATACCACTCCTGCTACATGTTCAGATGGTGTCACGGACCATGACCGGGACTTACCGGGAAATGAATGAAATATTTGCTCACACTGTGTACGTCGTATCGGATACTTATAAATCTGCTGTTAAGACTGTGCAAACTGTTCACTATTCTGCTACCGTAACTAAAGCACTGATCTTGTGTTTTTGTGTTTTACATGGCCAGGCATGACCATCAAACAGACCGGGGGTTGTGGGTGGGGAGAGTTGGGGAGGCGCCAGCATAGCGTTCCTGCAGATCAGAGGAGCCTCACGCTATAATGGGGCTTTCGGGGGCACGGGTGCTAGCCTTGGTTGATTCATTTCACGGCTGAGTATGATATTTGTAGCTGTGTGTTGATGAAGATGGCTGCTTGCTCGCGCGCTGTTCCTTCGGGTTCATGTGCGTGTGCCTCAACACGGTGTGCATACATCGCTCATGAATAATACAAAGGCTTTAGATTACTGCTCAAGCAACTAAAAGTCAAAGACGTACGGATTTATGTCAGGGCATCATTATTCTAGTGGTATGCAAACACGCAGTATAAACTGGGCAAATAAAAAGAAAACATTGTTTAGTTCTGATTTCAGATACTAAATCAACTTTGGTGGCGACAGGAGGTGCACAAGGAAAAGAGGAGACGCTTCATTCAAACCGAGCGGGCAGATGGAAGCTGACTCACAGAGGAATCAGACATTTTTTGGCGTTGATAGGAGGATAGGTTCTACCATTTCTGTGTGACATCTTCACATGTCACCTTCATACATTAGTTTATTATTAATGAGCAATGGGAAAAAAAACGCTCCGTCCACTGTTCTTTATCGTAGGCGATGTTATTCATTTTCACATTATCACTGATATGATGTTCGTAAATTAAGTGTCGATGGGGAAGGAGCAGTTCGACTTGATGATAGAATGAAGTAGAAGGAGAAGTAATATCCATTCACAGAAGAGCTTACCATGCAAGGTACCACCCTGCTTGTCTGGACCAATTAAGGGTTCAGGGTTTTGCCCAGGGACCCCTTGGCATAGAGGAGCAGAGGATCAACCCAGCAGTCTTCTAGCCTTTGAGCCACGCCACAACCGCTTAGCTGTGCCACGCTACCCGTCTGAAGCAGCCGTTTGTTTCGAGGGGCGGCGGGTAACTCGGGTGTACGACGGCCCTGAGGTTAAATATGGATTCTTAAAATGTTTGCGTTTTTGGCAGACTTTGTGAACACGAGCGTGATGTGTATTAATTCAACGACTGCGACGAATCGATGTAAATGTTCGTCTCATTGAGCAGGATCTCTGCTGTTTACGGGAGGAAAAAAGCAAATATCAGCCCACTGTCTCCGTAACTCCCCAGCCTCAAATATGAAGCATTGAGAAAAACAAGAAATACAATATTTTGTAGCTTTTATGCAAATTTGACATTTCCCCCTCTTTTTCCACTGGCCGGTGGGTGCTCTATTGGCCACGCATGCCTGCCTGTGGTACAGCTGAGGAAGCAGCAGTTTCCCAGTCTTTATATATAAATTTATCCCTCTCAGATTGTAATTAAACACACAAGTTTTGAAGAGGGGCCTGTGTATGCACACTGTAAGAATGCACGGGCCTCTACTGTATCTCCATGCTGCACCTTTGGGATTGAACTGAAATGCACAGCCAGCATTTCTCTAGGAAAAAAAAAAAGATGGAAGCATAGATATATATGTGTTCCTAGAAAATATCGCTTCCACTGAATCTCAAGAACAATAACGCTACATCATTGACTTACAGAGTGCGTGTGCACACGGGATGAATAAACAGAAAACATTGAAATGCATGCAGACATTTACACTGAGAGACGATGCTGCTGATTGTTGGGGCATTTGAAGATTTAAAAGATCAATGCCAGAGGCTTTTTCGCGTGGCATTTGTAAGATATTAGTCAGACACTTTATAGCACTTCAAGCTGGAGAGATATTAGAGAAACCGAAAAGGTATTGGAGAACAGGTGTCACTGTAATCAGTCCTAACGAGCTCATCATAATTATTGTCCTCATTTGGAGCTACAGTTGTGATAATTTAAAAAATGTCAGTGATGTATGCGTGTGTGAGTTTATTGAAGTCCATAAATATGAAAAATCATTCTCGCTAATTTGTGGCATAGATAAAAACACAAGAAAGCTCAAAGGCTTCTCTCCAGTCTGATCATTTTAGACCAGGTGTTAGCAACTTCATTTGGCCCCTGGTCCACCTTTCTGACTCATAAACAACCTGGGGACAGCAGGTGGGGAGGGGGACACAGAGACAAATCTGTCTAAATACCATTTAGATTTTATTATTTTCAAACAAAAATGTAAAACACAAAACACCAAAATATTTCAACTGCTGACACGAAAATCACATCACTGGGTCATTGTTACGGACCACCTGCAGTACCCCCGCCGACCACTAGGATGGATGGAGACTACCGGTTGAAAACCCTCGTCTTTGCTTCATGAAAAAAAACCCCAGTCCATTAGATGGAGCATTTGTACGTCATAAGCATAAGTCGTCTGCCCAGATCTTTCGTGTAATCAACGTGGGCACATTGGAGTTTTTTTTTGTTTTTTTTTTCATGCTCCTCAAGAGCAGAGCACAGAGGAGACTTGTTAACCTTCTCAACCGTTTTTTTTTTTCTTGTTTCATCTTAAAGTTTGAACATTCAAAGTAGAGCCTTGTGCATGAATAGGAAAAGAAAGACTCTTGAATCTTTAATTAATCATGATGCAGCCCTACTAAATGATTTGCTAACACATAAATGTGTCTGCAAAGAGTGATTTTTATTTGAAAAAATATATTTATTTGATCCATCAGAAGTGGCGCATGCAAAGTGTATAATGCCTCCCACGTCTCTGTGCCTATATGTTTTTGGTATTTAGTCGTGGCCCGGATTCTGAGCTTTCATTCCCTCTGTGTGCTTGTAAATAAGGGCAGCATCCTCTGGGAGCGACTACATAAAACACTGCGGCGAGCACAGCTCAGCGCCTGCCAGGGGCATCGCTAAAGCACCAAACCTTTGCTTCCATCATGTCAGGGCGATATCCCAGATATCTCTGTTTATCTAGCACGGGAACGCGCCATCAAGAGGCAATCCCACTGTGCTCAGGGTTATAACAAGAGTGTACAATCCCGATAAACAGGAACAACAAGGTCAATTGTACAATTGCAATTACTATCAATCTGATTTTTTTAGGATTTAACCGTTTATTCCATCCTATTTTTACCTTTTATTTCCAGTTTAAAATGTAATCCATTGTTGTGGTATTTTCTGCAGCTCATAGATTGACAGCATTGAAATGGTAAGGAAACAATTTGTACAGTTACTTCCCGTGTGTGGGGTAATTGTGTTTTTCTGTGACTCTGCTTGGCACATGTGTTTTGAGTGTTTCAGTTCACCTTTAAATATGCCTTTTCTCCGAAGGTCCCAGCCCCTTGTGATGTGACCTGCATGACTAATCCCATTTAAAGGGGAATAACATGCATTAGCGGTCGCTCTTTTCTGACTCACATTAGCATAATTTTGTTTGGCAACTTGGAAGAGGGCCATTAACAGCACAAAGACACACACTGTAAAGGGCTGGAGCAGCGGCGGATCGATAGTTTATTTCAACATCTTTAGCAGCGCCGGGCTTCAGATCAGGAGGCATTCACTCATTCAAATTCGTGCAGGAGCCTTGTGATGCTACCATTACTTCCTGATAAGAAAAGACCGTTGTACTGCCTCGCTTAATCTCTGACAGACACGTCGGCTCGATCAATAGTCTTTTACTTTTTTGTTCCAAACAGAAGATTGATTGCCAGCAGTTGCCTCGTGCTCAATTCCACTTCTCACACGCCTCATTATTGTTCCAATTAGGCGTTCTCTCGAGACCTTATTGGGGGTGGCATTACAAAGCGGTAACCCCCCTGCGATTCACATCAAGCATCGGATGTTTGCCAGAACAACCTTTGACACCAACTTTGTTCCGGTCATGAGTGGGAGAGCCTTCCAAACAAGTGGATTAAGCAGGTGGGAAGCTGTCTGTCTGTGGGAAGCATAGGGGTGAGCGAGGGGAGTAGCGACTAGCGCCACTGAGGGAGAAATAATCACAGTGTTACCTCCTCATGAAATATTAACTCACTGAAAATGCTGCATTTTCATCTGTGGCTCTGTGTGTACGGTGTGCGTGCGTGCGTGTGTTGTTGTTTTTTGACAGCTGTATTACCGTTCATAACGGAGAGTGTATGAGCTGATCAAGTAGTGAGACAAGCGTTGAGAGCGAGAGCAGCACAGCAGCAGCGCTCCAGTCACTAGGAGCCGTGGCGGCAGAAGCAGCAGCAGCAGTACTATCAGTCACAGCACAGGCAGCAGCAGCAGCGGCAGCAACAACAAACTCTCCTCTCTTTCTCCTCTTCTTTCTGGAGTTGTTTCCTGATCCGAGGACCAAAGCCAAGGAAGTAGGAGGGAAGTGATCCAGGGCTGATAGCTGCCATCAAAACAAAACCCAAACGCAGACCTGGCTGCCCCCATGCCTATCGAATTTGTTTGCAAAATCAAATTTGCAGAGGAGGATGAGAAGCAGAAAGCCAAGCAGGATGGGGACAAGGAGAGCCTGATTGAGGAGAGCTGCGCTCCTCCGGCCAAGGACTTGGCCCGATTTGCTAACTCCTGCTCCCTACATGGGATTAACCACATCTTTGTCTCTGGTCGCCTGGGCATCCGGCAGACTCTCTGGGCTCTTGCCTTTTTGACTTCGCTGGCGTTGTTTCTGTACCAGGCAGCGAAGTGTGCCATCTCTTACCTCGAGCACCCTCATGTCACGGCGCTGAACGAAGAGGCCACCCCCGAGATGGTCTTCCCCGCTGTGACCATCTGCAACATCAATCGCTTTCGCTTCTCCGCTCTCACCGATGCCGACATCTACCACCTGGCAAACTTGACGGGTCTGCCACCCAAAAACAGGGATGGGCACAAACCTACCGATCTGGTGTATCCGGCACCTGACATGCAGGACATTTTCAACAGGACGGGTCATCAGCTAGAAGAGATGCTGAAGAGCTGTAATTTCAGCGGACAGAACTGCTCGGCCGACGACTTCACCGTGGTGAGTGAGAAAGTTTGCCAAAGTTGGCGCTTTTATGTCGCACGGCTTCACGTTTTCTCTGCTTTATCGAAACTTTTTTTTGTTTGTTTAAATCAAACGCATTTAGCGCAAGTAAAATTGTTCACGTGGCAGATTGCGAGCAACTTTTGTGGGATTTCTCTGCACCAAAAAAAAGAGGAAAAAAAAAGAAAAAGGGGAACACTTTAAGGAAAGATAAGAATTCACTTTGAGCCAGCACTCCTCTCCAGGGGGGGGGGCGCGTGGTTCCCATGATACATCTCTTCATGCAAGATTCAGGGCTTCATCGCCGAGTTGTATCTCTTAGTAAGTTCACAGCAGCAACAGTGTTTGTCTCCAGCCGTGTGTTCCCGCCTGTAGCAGAACAAAGCAGGAAATAAACACAACGCTGTTATGTGTGCTTGTGTACTTTTGCGGCACAAACTGTGCTTCAAATGCTGCCTGCAACTCCAGTAGCTGAGAGTGCACGGCAACAAAATTGTCATCAAAAATAGCCGACTCCCTCTCTCCCTCTCTCTTCCCCCTTCCTCTCATCTCCTCCGCTCTCCCCACCCCTCTACTCTCTCTCTCTCTCTCTCTCTCTCTCTCTCTCTCTCTCTGACCTTGCACGTGCGGCTCTTGTTAGTGTTTGTCCATCGGGTGTCACCCATGCACAGAGAATGCTAAAGCGACATTTTCCCTGTAATGGTCCTTTTCACTCTATTCATTCTATTCTCCGTGCGTATCGTCTTCATCGAAGCGCTCTCCCAAAGTATTCGTTGTTTACCTCTCATGCAAATGCTCAGCAAATAAGCGGCCGTCACCTTATTTGACATTTCGTCTTATTTGCACTGAATCTAAAATTTTGCACCATATGCAGCAGATAATAATATCATCATGCTTGATGGTTAAGTGTGTTGTTGTTTATGTTATATTCATGCGGATACGTTCCAGTATAAGGGAATACACAGCAGTAATCTGAAAGATCATAAAAAAAATCGAATCAATTTCCTCCTTACTTTTAATAAAACGTCCAGTCAAGAGTTTGTTTTTTTTACATTTCATTTACATTATTTACCGCTATGTCATATTTTAATGCCAGCCACGTAATCAACGCTCCTTATGATATTTCCCAACTGTTGGGCGTACTCTGGGCTGGAAACGTGGAGCGGCGTTAGCTGGGCTGTAGCCGTACCGTGTGTTACCGAGCCTGCTCACTTGGCTCCCCCTCTTAAAGAGATAATGGACTTCTATAACTCACACCAAGCCGTAGTTAGATGAATCTCTCATCTGATTAACGTTTGCTTAATTGCGTGTAACTGCACGTACGGGTGCTCGTGGTATTCACGTCCCGGAGCGCCCGGAATCTCAACGTTCGCGCCTCGGACGCGCGTGCGAAACGCTAATAACACGCCTCGGCCGTTTCGCCACATGTTTGCCGTGAACGAAGGTCAGCGCCGTGAATACAGTAGCCCGGTCCGCGTTATCCTTGATAACACGGGGCTGTCTCGCTCGGAATAAAATTCGTATCTTGACCCTGAATGCCAGCAGGGAACATGTCAGACGCCGTGGAGACAGAGAGACCATTTACCAGATGCTCCTCTGCATAATTCACGTGGACACATTGCCTTGAAATCTGTGATATTTTTTCCAAAATGATTCAATATTTCATTTTCGCTCGTTCATATTTTATGTGTATCCAGGCTACGACGTACACACGCTCGCACGCTTGCCAGAGCAACCTCAAGGTTGTGTGTGCTGCCTGCAGCTAATCAGATGAGTGTGTTACATCTAAGAAACAGAATCTGAAACAGCCAAAGGTCTCGGCTCCCTGAGATTCTCTCAACAGAGGACAATTTATCAAAAACAAAGCAAAATAACGGCGCTGCGACGGCTCCTTCGGTGCCAGAAATAGAAAGATTGCGTTGTGTGAATGCTTAACGGTTCCTTCGCTCGGCCGTCCGATGAGGCCCTGCGATCCCCGTCGGTCCAGGCACCCGTCCTCCTCCCGTCCCCCATCCCTCCACCCCCTCCTCTCGGTATAAGGCCTCGGAAACGTGAAGCTAAGACCGGTGAACGCGTCCGATAACACGAGTAAAAGAAGTTAGAAGGCAGAGAAGGAGATAATTTATCATCTAAAGACCACAGCTGATCTCAGGAACATTACCCAGAAGACCCTTAAACCTGCACCGCTTTGCTTCGTACTTCCATTCAGCAAAACTGATGCAGCTCCGAGGTTCTTTGGATACTTTGGAGTCGAGTTTTCGTAGCGTCTAACGGGGATTCGACGTCGTTTACGCCCTGAAGTTTATACTGTATTTACCTATACTGTAAATCTTTTACGAGCAAATTGTGAGTGTGCCCGTATTTAGACACGTGTGTGTGTGTTTCTGTGTGCGCGTTGTGTATCAGGAGTTGATCCTCGACGCAGAAGATACGTGGATTCGTCTAGAAGGTCTGGCCGAAACCACCGAGTACACCGTGAAACTCCAGGCTGCGAGGGGCCTGGACACCAGCGCTATAGTCTCCACCAGCTTCACCACAGGTACCGTACAGCCACACACACACACACACACACACACACACACACGTGGTTCCACAGTATCTGATTTATCCCTGGACAGTCATCTTAATGGGTCAAATAGAGGAGTTTTGCTAACCTCGCCGACTGTAACAACACCTCATCCTTTTCATCATCTCTGAATTTGATTCTTCTTCTACCGATGGCTAAATATGTCACTCAAAGAACGCCATACAGTCCACGCGCGGCAAACGAGTCGGGCGAAAGCCAGCAGTGAATCACGCCATCTGCTCCCATTTAGGGAGTCGGCTGTTTGCCACACCTCAGAATTGCGCCCAGCACCTTCTGAACGGGGAGACGCTGAGCAGCGTTTATACCATTTACATCAACCGAGACCCCAGCCAGGGCGTGCAGGTGTACTGCGACATGACCACCGACGAGGGAGGCTGGATCGTAAGTGGCTCCTTTCATTTCACGTCATTTGTGTGCCTTCTTTGGATCGTGTCATCACCTTTTTGCCCTTCAGGTGTTCCAGCGTCGTCAAAACGGCCTGACGGACTTCTCCAGGAAGTGGAGCGACTATCGGGTGGGATTTGGAAACTTGGAGGATGAGTTCTGGCTCGGTAAGACTCTGAACGCTCATCCTGTAATCAGTTTGGGGAGGGGGAAAACAGAAAAGTATCTCGGCGGTCAATCTTGTGTGACCCTAAAGCTTCTGGGTCAGGAGAATATTCCTTTTTACGTCCCGCAGAACAAGGGCGCTAACCGTCGCCAGCGTTTAACCACAATCCATCACTGTTTGTGCTAAGTGCTGCACACAGAAGTTTCAGATCGGGGTTTACGCTCCGACTCCCCCGCCCATTATCACCGCGGACTCTCCCCATTACACCATTGATCCCGTCGGTCGCGTGGCGAGCTCTGCTGTACGTTAAACAGCAAAAGGTCCGCCTCAATTAATTCAGGGGAGAAGGTCAAGAGCGGTCTCTATCCCGTTTCCATGTATTTGTTGTTCATGACTTTTTTTTTTTTATCGTTGTTTACTCGACAACACCGGGGGATTTTATTGACGTCTCACTCTTTCTCCGATCCCTTGAGGAAAGTGAGTCGGAGTTGGAGAGGAAATGCACACTGGGTAAAATAAGGACACGGTTAAATGTTACACCGTTACACTCAGCTCCACTTCCTTATTCCACATTTTATCCTATTAGGGACTCCAGCAGACACCGTAATGACTCAGAAATGCCAAAAAAAACTAAAAGAAAACCCTTAGAAATACCTTGGTATACTTTGCCCTGTATATCGTGGAAGTGTTTTATGGACTTTAGGCTGACAGGGCTGCAACCTATTTTGTAAAACCCGTGTCCCAGTTTGCGTTACACTGTGTGTCTGAGCAACTCCGACGTGACTAAAGTGGATTTAAGGTGCAGTCAATAGGACCTCACAGCGTACACTTGTTCTCAATTGACATTTCTATTTTATGGAGGGGAGAGCTGTTAGGAAAACGGCGCACAGACGGGCAGAGCTTCTCTTCCTCTTCTTCCCCATCTCATCTTTCACCACTTGACTTCACAACGTCTATCTGATTCCTCACTGGAAGCACTGGAAGCTCATCTCCCCCCGAAACGACTCGGTAATTGTGTTTGGCCTCACTCTGATTTAAAGACAACGCGCCGCGGCATCCTCGCTGTTTTGATGGACTGCACAATCTCATTACGGAGCAATAATTATATTCATTTGAAAATGTGCAAATGAGTCGTGTCTCTTCAAGGGCCTGGTTTTGTGCTACCGTTCTGGTGCGAATGATTAAAAGAGAAATATTGCATGAATATTTCATCCCGGTAAATCAAGGCCTCGAGAAGGAGAAAAAAAAAATATTTTACAGACTTTTATTAGAAAAATAAAAAATAACCGGGGGGAAATTTTTATGGCATTGCATTATCACCGCGTTATAGCAGAGAGCGGGATGTTATTCGGAGCGTTCGGAGCAGATTCTGGAGAACGTCAACATATGAGAGATGAAGTTCAAACCCATTAAGGTTGATGCACTTTGCAGGCGTTGGAAGCCCAGAGAGCTTTAGGTGTTACCCATCATGCAACAAAATCACGACAATGGTACGCAACGGCAGAGCTCTACACAGCATGAGAACCAAAGAAATAGAACAAAAGTTTAGTTTCATCTTTTCATCATCATCTTTTGTCTCTCTTCTTTTTTTGTGGTTTTTTATTGTAACATGACAACTGATGACACTGATTCCAGTATGCACACACACATGGTTTTGGTTGTTTGCAAAGATAAAAAAAGATAAAGATATTGTTTTTTTTCCAGTGTCATTCTGATAAAAAAAATATAATATATAATCTCCATAATCCAGGATGAGGATTTTACAGTGTAGTAAATTATAATCCGATAAATTGAGGAATTCATTTGTTTACTTCATTCACATTTCATTATGTAAAAGCTGCACTTTTCTGTTATGTGTTCTACGTTCTGATTATTTTCATCATCTTTTTATCGTCTTTGCCTACAGATGGTCCCCGACTTTATCACAGTTTCAAAGCATTTGACCTTCGCTCCTCTTCCTCCAGATTAGGTTTCTACTGTAACCCCGGGGAGCCATCAGAGCAAACATTTAGCTAATCACCTCCACTGCACCCAAAACAGCAATATTCCGGACAGTATGGAACCATCAGCGGTGATATTAAATTCACTCACGCTAAAAAAGAAGAGGCACTTAACTGGGCAGCCGTAAAGAATATGGAAATTAAGCTTTCATTATTATCTGTTACAGTTTGAAAATGGCCGTTTTGATTGCTGCTCGCCGCCAATCTACCCGCTCCGCTCGCCGACCTCGACGTGGTTTATCCAAAATACAATGGCACTTTGATGATGTAATAACAGAGAGGAACCAATGTGGCCATGTATGATACCTGATCATTATCCCGGGCTTTTTTAATTCCGCTCGCCCTCTCTTTCCTCCGTGAGTGTGGGAGAAAGGCTGCTGATGAAGTGCCGCAACCCCATCACGCTGGCAGCATAATGGGAGAGGAGAGCAACGCTGCGGCCAAATGCATCTTTAATCCCCCGTGTTTTTAAACGGTCTGGGCCGTCGGATTCCATAAAGTGACTGAAATATGAGCAGCGGATAAACTACTGATGCAGACGTGTTGTTGTTGTTTTTATTCTCATACAATGGAAACTTGACTTGTTTAAGTATTTCACGAACAGGAAAACAGTCTCAGCTCCCCGTTGGTTTTTAAGATGATTGTATCTTCGTCGGTATTCTGACAGAGTTTATTTCTCTGATTTCTGCTCCACGTTCCTTATCAACAAAAGCTCGGGAATGGCCTGTTTTTTTTTTTTTCTCCTTTCTTGGGAAAATTGCACACGTGATGTTTCTTTCAGAGGGGGGCTGAGGGAGAACGCTCTTTTCCAAATGGATGCTCGGTGTAATCTGATAGCGAAGGCTCTTCCAATGACTCGGCTCAGTGTGAGGCCTTATCGTGGCGGCGTACGTCTGCGTTCAAACGACCCTCGTATCTGCCGCCTTGGAGATAGAGAGCCGAGCAGCACGCCTCAAAAAGCCGCGGGGTTGGTGAGTGTCCGCCACTCTCCACCGTGTCAATCACCGCCGCAGGACCTGCTGGCAAAGATTGCTGACAAACCACTTATCAAGGATTCAAACCTTTGACTTTGAAAGCAGCACAAAATCTAGCCGAACTCCAGGCTGATCAAAGGACCGAGAGAGAGCTCGTCCTCCGCGAGGACATCCGTTTATTTCTCCAATAGACAGTCAGAGATGTGGAAAACATTTATCACGCACATTGATTGAATATATCTTTCCATGGATCATATTTCTGTATGTCTGTTACATCCTAAATGTCTCCCCTCCTTGGTGCTTGAACCGTTGTTAAAAATTTACTCCAAATCAGGATACAATGGAAGGCCTGAGAGGCAGGTGGAAAAAAAAATACGAAAAAAAAATACGAACCTGCTGCAAGAGCTGGCTGTAGTACTCATTTTGGCCACAAGGTGGCTAATGAAAACTTTAAAAAAAAAATTGTCAAGGTAAATGAATAAAGCTTTAGGTTAGGCAGTGTTTGTTGTTGTAAGACTCATTTCTGCCATCACATGACGGTGTGTTAGGGCCATTATGACCCCTCCCAATGTGATGTATGTTTCTTCTTCACAGGTCTTGACAACATCCAGAGGATTGCCGCTCAGGGCCGCTACGAGATGAGGATTGACATGAGGGACGGACAGGAATCGGTCTACGCCAACTACGACAAATTCTCCATCGGTGACGCTAGAAACCTCTACAAGCTCAGAATAGGAGAGTACAATGGCACCGCAGGTATGTGGAGCCTTTTCTACTTTTTTTTCTTGTTATTATTTAACATCATCCCTCTCCACTGAAAAAAAATCTGTTAAAATATGTAAAATATCATCACAGTCGCTCACAATAAATCGTTTTCCCTCATCCCAAACTACACAGTATACATGTGGCAACTTCCTGTCAACCTTCATCCCTCCGTCTTGTCTTACCCATAATGCCCATCTCATCTGCATTCCCGCTCATGTCCTCCCTCTCCAGGTACCCCTCAGTCTGTCGACATAACCATATGCTAGAATTACCTGCCATCCCTGCGTGTTTATAATTACGTTTTCCATCACTTTTTTCCCTCCCTCCCTCCATCCGTGAACCTGCTCCAGGACTCTTTTCCTCCACCTCTCCGTCTTCCATATGTGTCTCCATCTCTCCTGCCCGCCCGGTCTTTTCCTTCCCCTCGTCATTGTGTGTTTTTCTGTTTCCCCCCCTCCACCTCAGCCATATGTCAGCGTTCGGAGCCGTCAGCTGATTTTTTTTTTTTTAGAACTCTCCTTTTCTCCCCTCATCCCAGGTGACTCTCTGAGCTACCACCAGGGTCGGCCCTTCTCCACAAAAGACAGAGACAATGACATCGCTGTCACAAATTGTGCCTTGTCTTATAAAGGAGCCTGGTGGTACAAGAACTGCCACCGGGCTAACCTCAACGGGAAGTACGGCGAATCCAGACACAGTCAGGTCAGTCATCGCGTCGATGAACCTCTCGGTCCAGCCGTTAGCGCGTGACGTGCGACGCTTTGGCATTTAGCGTTTCCAAAAGTCCCCATTACAGGTTGAAATTCCTCTTTCACATTTTTAAATGGCACAGCTGCTACACGGCTCGTCCGGTTTTCGAGAAACCCGACGCAGCTCAACTGTAGCGAACCACAAGTAAAGTGAAATAAGTGGCCGATACCTCGATTTCAGCCAATTATTTGTACATTAGATCGAATACGACAGCTTTTTCGTTCGGTGTCTGTAAGGGGAAGCCGAGCGCTGCCGGGCGCGTGGGATGGAGCTCGTTGTTGAAATGGATGGAGAAAGTAAGCGAGGCGTTGTGTGAAGCTTTGATTAGGCGGCGCAACAAAGGCTTTGTCTGATCTCCTTACCTTTCTCTTCCTTTTTTGATGACACAAAATGGGACCAGGTGGAAGTAAGTGGCGCGTAGAAGCATGAAAACAAACACAAAGACAGAGAGAGAAAGACAGAGAGAGAGAGTGAGAGAGAGAGAGAGAGAGTGTGAAGTGGCACTGCTGCTAATCGGAGAGCTGTGATGAGAACCAGATCTTCGTTTTCACTTACAACGATGATTTTTTTTTACAATGTTTATATATTTGGTGGTCAACATAATAAGTCCGAATGCACAACTTTGTCTCCAGCATTTCTTTCTGCAAACAATCAAGCCATAAAACGAATCGATCGGAGCAGACCGGCCTCACAAATCCGCCTTTCTCTGTTGCAGGGTATTAACTGGTATCACTGGAAAGGCCACGAGTTCTCTATTCCCTTTGTGGAGATGAAGATGAGGCCGTTCAACTTCCGTAGCATCAGCAGCAAGAGGAGGAGGTCTGTTCCTGTATAAAGCAAAACCCAGAGTTATTAGAGATAAATGGAGTTCGGGCCACGTTCGAGGTTCAGTCGGCGCCTGGTGTACAGTACAGCAAAAAGTCGACTTGGCGAGGCTTGAAACGAAGAGGCGGACGTTACCAAACTGTACTAATATTTTATTAATGTGACTTTATAACATAGTATAACAGTATTAATATATTACCAACCTCTCAGACGGGATTATTAAAGGAACACAAAGGCAGCAGGCGTGGAATAACTGTCCGAACTCCTTTTATCTGCTTCTGCTCCTGCCCAGCTTTAGCCGTCTTTCCCCTGCTGTACATCTACCCAGACGATAGAAGACACTGTATGTAATTTATTGAACAATTTGAATGACAATGGTTCTATTTGCTGTATAAAAAAAAAAAAAAAAAAAAAAAAAAACCAAAAAAAAAAACCACCAAAAGGCAAAGTGTATGATTTGCCTTTCCTCCGGGATGCTCAGAAATGCCCTCGTGAGAATGAGAGCTGGCGTTATTTTAACCGTGAAAAATGTTAACTTTTAACTAAAATAAAGTGTATATGCCCTTAAAACTCTCTTAACTGTAAGATTTATATATTTTTATAACTGATATTGTGACAAAAGTTCATTTATCGGATTTGGTTTCACAGCTTGGTTTTGGGGAAACCTGCGGCGTATTAAGTTCATTCTAAGCATAAAACAAGGACTCCAAACAGGTAAACAGGAGATAAAAAAAAACAAAACAACAACAAACACCATCGCCACCTCTGAACTTTCACCCTCAGCCGTCAGCAAACAGCGCACCAGCAATAGATCAGTCATCTGTTTTATTTATGATTTCCGTATGTTAGGATTCATGACAACACGCTTCGCTAATTATTCAATCCGAGTGACATCATCCACAGCAAACAAACGCGTTTGCGCCGAGCGGGAACACAGCAAAACTATTGTCGCTCACTTCGTATTTATTCTGCATCTTCACTGCTCATCTTTTTTTTTTTTCTTTATCTTTTCTTTTCTTTCTTTTTTTTCTTTTCTCCCTCAATCCAAATGCAATACGCTCATGAAAACAGTTTCTCCCCTTCAGCAGATGATGTGATTGCTTGCAGAGATGGTGCCGATAGATGAAACGTTTAACCAAAGCTATGCAGTGCAGTCAGCGTTGTCACTTTTGTCACCGTAGCCTGTGTGTGTGTGTGTGTGTGTGTGTATGCGTGTGTGTGTGTGTGTGTGTGTGTGCGTGTTATTAGATTCTCACTTTTCGGGGACTTCTACACTGATCGTATCCCCAGGCCTTATTTTATGCACTGTGAACACTAAATTCATATGCATAAGAAAGTGGGGGTGGGTGGAGATTTTGGGGAACCTCACAGCTAAGGCGAAGTTTGTCATTTAAACCCGCAGTGACACAACAAAATGAGCAAATATGGCGAAGGAGGGTTAGTTTTTTTTTTTTACGACGGATGTAATCGGAGTGTTTCCTCTGTCACGCACAGTATTTAGATCTTCTCTCTGAGACGGAACGTTACATCCGTGGAATTTGAATTTTTGAAGGGAAAAGTGTCACATTTATTCCAGTCTTTGGAGGGAAAGTCGCCATCGCTGCAAGCACCATCTGACCGAATGAATTCATGTTTCAAATAAAGGTTAATTGTTCGTTTCCCGCTTCAAAACAACTCATCTTTCCCGATTATTTTAATGTATAGAACCACGACTAATAAACTCGTGTAGATGTAGAAGATGAAGATTTTGTGTTTTGGTGTGTTCCCCCTTTAGATGCACTGTAACCACCGCATCCTTAACCGTTGTTTTGCCCAACACAGCGCTGCGTTCCGGCGCCGACGGAGCCTAGCGCGTGCTAACACGAGCGCGATCGAAAGCATACTGTTATATAACAAACGTCACGAGAACCTGTCTTTGTTTTTATTTTGTAGTGATGTTTTTCTTTGCCGATCTGGGTGGAAATTCTCGAAACGTTTTCAACTAAATCGTTTCGGCGTGACTTTTTCCCCCCCAGGTTGAGTTTCTCTCCTTTACGTGACCGTTTCACGACTTTCATCTCCCACAGTGATTTATATTAGAGTAGCTTATGTACTTATGATGAAATTTGCCTCAGTGAATTTTCAGAGCGAGAGAGAGAGAGAGAGAGAGAGAGAGAGAGAGAGCTGAAAGGATGTAATCAGCAGTGTGAATGATCTCCATGAGGTGCTCGTTAGGTGTTTCAAGAGAGGAACAAAATAATGTAACTTTTCAGTTCATCTTCCATATTTTTTGGCAATCAGCTTCATTCTGTGTTATCAGTGAGAAAATCAAAAGGAAATACCATCAATCATGTCGTGCTTGATTATTCTGAGAAAAGAAAGCAGCACCGGCACACGTAACCTGAGACAAACCGTGGAGTTTTACGGAAAACATCAATTTGTTTTCGCTCTATTTTGTTCCGTTTATGACTTATTTATTTTCTAAGGTGCGTGAAGAGCGTCTCTACGCCGGCACAGGAAGCTGATGCGTCTCCCGTGTTTATGCTTTTTATGCTCACATTACAAGGAGTTATTTCGGTCTGATGCTAAATTGTACGAAGACATTTAATAGGGACAAAATGTCATGGTATCAGAAAGGAAAGAAAAAAAAGAAAATATTTATCTTCCGATGAGAATTTATCATCCGCCATGTTTGGTGGTATTTCTTCCACGGGCCGGATTGCTGCATTGATTATACATCATGCCATGAATGAAATGTAAATGTTGACAAAATGTGATCTCGACTGTTGAGAAGCTCATATATGCTGAAGTTATGGATTTATTGTTGGATAATCTTGGATATTGCTGTCAAATTTAGCTCTAGTTTGACTTAAAATGTATGATAGTTCCTTTTTTAATACATTTTCTACATATTAATAAAATATTGGAAATGGTTGATACGATGTCATGTTTGCTCCTTCGGTGTGTTTTTTGACGAGGAGTTTTTTAAAGTTCATATTTTATTTACATTTAGATACTGTGGCACAGCCATGCTTCCCGACTCAGGAATAATTGACTACGAACGGCGGACCGGGGTCATCATATAAACTCTCCAAAGTTGCCTCACCTCTAATTGGAGGCAATTAAAATTTGAAGTGAAGCCAGCAGCAATTACAAGTGAAAGGTGAGAGGTGCAGCCGTAAAGGTCTGCCGGTGCTGTTCGGCTGTGGACGGACAACACAAAGGAGCCCTCATTAATATGCGCACAGGGTAGACGGGTGTGAACGTGGACGATAACGTGGAGACGTTAAAATGAGGTTCAAAGACATAAAAAATGGCTCTGTGTGCAAAAATCAGGAGGGTACATTTTCACATTTTCAATTATTAAGTATAGATATTAGGGAGCAAATCATATCTAGCAAATAATTATGGGAATTGTGTGGTTTTGCATCATTTGGATTCATTAATTGAGTTTTGGGAGCATGTTGGAGTAGAACACTTGAATACTGGATGACAAGGGATGAAAACTGTGGAAAAAAGGAACAAAACATTTGGGAACAACACTGGGAAAACGGGAGCGGAGAGCCAGATGATGAGCAAACGAGAGTCGGCTGGGTAGACGAGGGATGATGGGGAACAGGTGTGTGGATCCCTTCAACTGGTGAGCATCTGATTGGCTGATCGGAGACATGTGACATGAGGCAGGAGTGGGAAAACTGACAAAGGGAGGACGAACACACACACTCAGGAGACAGAATACTCATGCAGAAACTAAACACCGACCCACACACACACACACACACACACACACGCTCAGGAGACAGAATACTCGTGCAGAAACTAAACACCAACCCACACACACACACACACACACACGCTCAGGAGACAGAATACTCATGCAGAAACTAAACACCAACACAAACACACACACACGCTCATGCATTACTGCAGCTGCAGATCTTAACGCATTGAGAGTCTCTTAAAACCTCAATTCAGCAGTTTTTAAGATTCATTGTTTAATTACAGCGTGTTCTAATTATCCATTAATTATCCATTCAAGTGAGCGGTCAGCACAAATGTCTGGCTACATAATGAGCCCGCACGATGTTTGTGAATATATTA
>OMNV01012657.1:0-46417 GCA_900303265.1 Brotula barbata
AGTTTCCACCATTTTGTTTACACTCTGGATCCTTCGGACCAGGTTTTGGGACCGCCCCAGGCTTGTGCAGTCCTCTTTGGACGTGGATGTGTGTGTGTGTGTGTGTGTGTGTGTGTGTGTGTGTGTGTGTGTGTGTGTGTGTGTGTGTGTGCAGGTTTGTGTGTGTATGTGCGGTGGGGTGAAGTGGCTCTCTATTGCCTTGTGTGTGTGCGCGTGCGCGTGTCTGTGTGTGGTGTCCTATGGTGCTCCAACTGCTACAAGCTTTGATGCAGCTGTGGGCTCAAACAGCCAAGATCTGTGCCACCTGAGGAGTAAAAACTTGATAGAAGTTCTGGGGCATCAGCACTTGTCATCAGAGCGCCCTGAAGGAATTCAGTTTTGTTTAAATATCTGAAGAATATTGCATCAAACCTTGGTAGAAGTCAGAACGGTATGAATTGGAGTATAATAGCAACTTGTGTTACTCTCTACGATGTTGCTGCTAACTGTTTGTGACAACTAGCTCATCTCTAACCATGTCAGCACTCATGGATGTACTTTGAGTTTCTTGTTTTCGAGTTGTGTCCCTGATGTGAATGTGTTGGGTCCATAGAGTGAATAGCTGAGTTGTTTGGATGTCTGCTACATATAGTGTAAGCATTGTGACTGCAAATAAACCATTGATTTTTACAGTGATGCCTCTGTTGTATGTTGTTACTAACTGGGTACCTTTTTAAATATTCATCTCAGGGGATATGCTCAAGGATGCAGCTTTTGAAGTACCGTTCAGGCCAGGTTCTGCAGAAGGCCCTCTTCAATGAGACTGCTGCACTCTCCTATCATTAAGGTTCTCATTTGAGACTTGTTCAATACCAAATTAGCAGCTACTTCCTGTACTCAAGTAGTTTCTTAATGTACTATCATATCAGAACCTAAGTGGAAGATTAGGATTATTTTCTACATATCAGATTCCTAATAACTAAAGATTTACAAGGGTTAAAAAACAATCAAGTTTAAGTATTTTTCAACATACTCTGTAGATGTACTCATGAATTAAACTACACAACAGTACAGTATATCATTTTATTAGTCAAAACAAATTAATTTTATGTTCAACATCCAATCATCTACATGCTTATCCATGCCAGGGTCACAGTTGGACTGGAGTCCATCCCAGGGTTTACTGGGCAAAAGGCAGGGTACGCCCCAGACAGGTTGCCAGTCTATCATAGGACAGACAGAGACTCCAATTCACACTTATGGTTAATTAAGGTGCTCTAATTCAGCTAAGCTGCATGTCTTAGGGGTGGAAACCCCATGTAACATGGGGGTAACATGCAAACACCCGCAGAAAAGATAATGATCCACTCGGGACACAAACTTTGAGGCAACAGTGCTTACCACCGTGCCGCCCTATGTTCAACATTAACAGTTCTGTTGACAGTAAAGCTCATAAAAAAACAAGAGGGGCTGAAACACTTAACATGAACTTTGGTATCAAAGTGATTTTAGTTATCTTTGAGATTAAATTCATACAAATGTCAATGTTACACTACATTGCCGTGGTCTGAGCCAAATCCATTATTTTGACCACCACATTTCTGTGAACATGTAAGGACACTCAGGTATGGAGGTGGATGGATGGACAAAGAAGTAAACGTTTTCAAGAGACATGCAGTATGGGGAAAAGTCTGTTCTTCAGACGCCTGCGAAAGGCCCTGCTCTGAATTTCATTCACAACATCTTCCTGAAATTGACCATATCAAAAACCAAGCAGAGGAGAGTTGACTGTCTTGTCCCCCAAGTCGGGGGCTTTAAAACAGATATAATGTTAACGTTATTACAAAAACTAATTAGAATGTACAGCAGAAAATTTTTACAGAAAATACAAGATGGACATGGACCACGTCAGAATCAGACGAATTGAGCACGGGGGTCTGGTCAAACAACTTAGATCTTCAGGAACCTCAGATCGTTACAGTCAGAAGATGGCCAGTACTTTTGTTTGGGAGGTATTATTCCTTGAGGCAGGGTCTTTGAATCCTGGCTGATGGTGTGTATGCTGGAGCTAGCTCTTTGAAGACTTTCTTGTGTACACAGAGTCATTGAAGCCTTCTCTGTTGCGGGCAATCTCAATAGCAAAGAACTGGATCCTGGTGGCTGAAAGTAGAAAAAGAAAAGGTTTTTCAATTTATGTTTAATGAAGCTGCATGATCAATCAAATATCACATAAATCTGACATTTATTAATGATAGTGTGGAGTAATTCTGCTAATCCTATAGCTCCTCTGTGGGCTTCTTGAGGAAGTCAGTCTCCCCAAAATGCAATGTATTTTGTCTTATGTAAATTCAAGATTTACAGCAGTATGTGTGGCTCAGTGGTTGGATCCTTTTAATGTTATCTTTTCATTGTGTCACTGCTGACATGATACATGAGTCATTTACCAATATTCGCTGGTATATTTAACAAAATGCAGCTCTGTAGTATGGTGTAGTGAGGGACTGTGGCAAAAGTGCCGTCCTTGATACAGGTGACTGAAATATTTTTGTATTAAATATATATATATATATATAAATGGTCCAAATACTTTGATACTTTTTTTTTTGTAATTGTTGCAAAAAACAGCTGCAATAATTGCAAGCTGTTTTTTTAACAAATGGTGCAGCCCTTGTGTGCAAACATACCAAATATAGTGTTCTCCTCTGTGTAGTCCTTTTCACAGTCCAGGCGGAGCAGAGTTCCATAGTTGAATTCTTCAACAATTCCTTCAAACTTGTTACAGAATGGGCGCCATCTCTGTACACAAAAAAGGTCCACCTTGTTTAAAGACTTCCGGCTTTGTTCCTATGTTGAAATTAATTACAGAAACGACAGTCCCTCCCCAATTTTGAATTCTCTGCTTGACCCCCTCTGTATGCACAGCCACATGCGTGACGTTTGATGTCACCACCTGCAGGACTCAGGCTCTCCTGGCATAATGTGCGGAAGGCTCACCCAACGCTTCCACCAAGGAGGCTTCTCCATGTGGGATCTGTAGGGGTCGCTGGTGTAACCACAAGGACTAAAGTCGTAGGCTGCAATCGTACATGATCTCATCTACTCATCCATCCAGTGCGCTAACAAACAAAAACAAAACAAACAAACCTCTTTGGCCTCCGCAGATTTGAGATCTTCAGGATTCAGCAGCTTTATTTCAAGGTCCTTGAAGTCTTCTTTGAAGGTTGAATAAATCTTGTCGTCTATTTTGGTCAGCTTCAGGAACTTTGGGTCGACTGATGAAATGAGCTGCAAACAGGAGGCAATTAAGTTCGCTTTAGTTGAAACATATGGAAACTCCTTCAACGTCTCACACTCGTGACGCTCCTGAGTCACGAGAGCTCCCTGCCCCGGTCCCAGAAAATTAATCAAAGTAAGTCCCACTTGCTAACAGTAACCTCTCTTGGAAGCATTTGGATAAGTTATTTTAAATCTGTAAAATATTTACAGGCATATCTTTAAACGTTGATTTGATGATGAAGTTACTAGCAATGAAAATGCTGTGATGTTGTTTGTAGTCTGTTATTAAATGTGATCAGATTGTATGTGTGTGCTTCATTTGTGCATGAATGCTTTGAGCTTGTGTATTATGTAATACTGTCCATCAGTGTTAGTGGGTGAGTTACATTCACTGTGCCAATTTCGGCTGTGCTGAAATAACATAACATGAAAAACATTGCTTACAGGAAGAAGGCAGAGAAATAATGGTTGCATCTGGTACATACAATTAAAATGAGGCTCTTACATTGAAGTAGATTTCTGCGTGGTTGTAGGCCTTCATGGCCCACATGGCTTCAAGTTGAGCCTGGAAGAGGGGGCACAGGTCAAAAGTTTAAAATGCTCCTAACCCAACGAAAGCTTCTAACAATCAACCTGAAAAATATTCATGGAACAGAATTCAAAGTCAGAGCTCCAACTGGGAGTCATGACCAAATCCATCTAAACCAAGAAGCAGATCATGACCGGTCTTCTAAGGCTGAAAATGACTTCAGCACATAAACTTAGTCAGTGACGGATTCTTTATGATCTTGTCCTGTCATTTTTGTATGTTTCGAATTCATAAGATTCATATTTCAGAAGTTGTAAGAGTTCAGCTAGACCAGGGTTGTCAAACTCATTTTTGTTCAAGGGCCACCCGCAGCCCAATTTGACCTGAGGTGGGCCGAACCAGTAAAAGCTTTATTACTTTGTAAGCTTACAACACATTTTCGGTTAGTATTTTAATATCATTATAATTGTTGTTATTATTGAAATCAGGAAAATTGTATTTTAGTGCTACCAACCAGGGCATGTACAAGAGCACTGCTGAGCACCTTTGGCCAACTGTGCACTTGGGAGGTGGAAGATGCCCGGTTTGAATCACATTCCTCTCACTGTTACATCATTAGAAAAAAGAAAGCAGATACTTTATTGATCCCTGATTCAAATAGGTTCAGTGATGCTTCAGAAAGTATTTTCTTCTGACTTTTGAGGCTGAAACTGTGCACGCAGAATATTGCTTTTGAGTGCTTTGTAAGGAATAAGTAGAACCAGTTATTTTAATCAATAGTTTTAATTCCAGTTACGAAAAAAAAATGAGTATGAGTTTTGTATGTGCTACACACAACACTGGTTTAGAGCCTGAGCCTTTCAGTTATTTTGAAATCAATTTTTTTTTTAAATTAACAGAAACATGCTGTCTGTGACTCTGCTTATTAATCAGTAAAGAGATCAAACTATTAATTAACGGAATTAAAATTGGCATGCTTAAATAGTGTCCTAGTAAAATAGACTTTTTAAAGGTACTAAAGTTATTCTACCATAACACACTTCTATTAGGAATCAAGACCAAAAGTTAAATTTTTATTGCGGTGTTCATAACTTCAATAATGTGACATCAAATAAAGAGTTCGGGGTTCTTAAAGGTTTAAGGGTTAAGCTAGAATGAGATAGTGACTTACATCGTTTCCATAAGAATCAGCTGAAAGAGACGGAAGATGTGCAACTGATGAAGCTCCCTCCAGACCCTGTCAACCCAAACACAACAGTAGTTACTTAACATTCAACTTTTACATGTACCCACTACTCAAACGTGCACAAACTATCCTGTTAGCCCACATGATGGACACGATAACACCCCAGGAAAGCTGCTGTCAATTAGAAGCTAGCTGCTGTTTGAGCACGTGTTTATTCTAGTTAGTTAGCTGCTTGTTGGCTAACAGGCATTTAACTACACATTTTACTTCCAATGCTGATACATTATGAACGGCTTGATAAACCCATTCATACCCGTGAATCCAAAACATATACAAATATAAAAAACTCTTTAACAATTGCAGTCCTTACCAGCCCACCCAAACCATTGTCGGACGCCATTTCTATTTACCAAAGATCGTTGAAGTGTGAGATGATAAGCACCTGCGTGTTCTTCTTCGCTGGGCCACACTTGATGTACCGTATTTCCAAAATATATAATAAACAAATTCTTGGATATATTATGATAAATTGTGGCGTGGAAATTAATATGTAATGCTGTATAAATAACAAACAATAAAATAAGAGAGGGAATACATTACATTTGCAATAATATGCAAAAAATTCTACAATTTAGAGAAACAAAGCAACAAACAAACAACAAATTATAGTAACATTATCTATATAAAAAAAAACAACCCACAACGGCTAAACTGAAGTATATTCTCATATTAGATATATTTTGTTTTGGGCTGTGATGGTCTAAGCTACATCAACTTTCTCAAATGTCGGCCGACAAACACTCCTCATGGTTTTTTCCACCACGAGAAAATAATTCATTATTTCTAAGACGCCTGGGCTATTGTCTTTATTATTTTATTACGAAAATATTAACAGCAGCACGAACAACCTGACATGCACTAAAAGCACCCGGAAGTACAATTTGTTTCTGACCTTTGGAGAAAACAACACACAACAGACACACAATTGCTGCAGCAATTAATACAACGTCTAACTTAAATGTCACTTAAGTGACGTTAAATAATTAAAGCAGTTTCAATGAAAAGAAATAGGGTAAATCACCAAACAAATGCAGCTCAAGACTTTGGGGAAACGTTCAGCTTTATGCTGCCATCGTGTGGTCAAAATGAAGCACTTCAGTCGCTCCACTTTCTCCCTCATCTGGCCAAATGCTGTTTCTGATTCTTCCTCAGTGTTTGTGCACTAAAATAGCGCGGTTTGAGCGGACCCTCGGTGTTATTTCAGCTGGTGAGCTGGCTCCTCGCTGCAGGAGAGTCAGTTTGCGTGTATGTGTTTGTTATGTAACGTCACAACATGCGGCGATTGTTCTCCTTCTCATATCAAAACAGGAAAATACGTTTCTCCTCCTTTTGCTGTTGCTGATAGGAACATAACAAAAGCCAGCCCCAGATTGTAAAAGGGAAGAACTGCACAACCCCGACCAGACTGGCTTTTACATCACACCTTCACCTCCTCCTCTCCCTCCATCCTCCTCCCATTAGTCCTCCTCGGTGCATACTGGCGAGGAGCTTCACCGACCGCCTCCTGGATGCGTTTAAGCTGTGATCCAGCACTGTGGTTTATTCCGCGTTATTTGGAGGTATGAATATTTTTCCACATTAAGCTAAGGATCAGATCATGTTGTTGTTAGTGCCAGCCGGGGTGTTCAGGCTGTTTTTTCTACGGTTTTTGCTGCAGACGCACTTATGTCCTCGCCCTCCCCTCTCATCCGCGCAGTTAAGCCTCAGATAGGCCACATGATCCAGCATCAACGCCTGTGATGCTGTTAACGCAGTCTAGACCGCAGTTCGAGTATATTTTAGGTTTTTTTGTTATCATCCGCGATAACAGTGTCACTTTACTCAATCTTGACTTTGTTTGGCGTCTGTACGTCTAATTCTATCGATCAAAGCTTTTCAGCATAGCTAGGAATCCTCTTTTGCGCCATTCTCACGGTGAACAGCGTTTCGTCTGATTTGGATGCCTCATGCATATGTACAGTATATAAATATATATATATATATATAGATGCCACTCAGCCAGAAGTTATCATTATCAGGCGCTGTGATTACAATTCTTATGTATGTTATGTAACGTAATGCAACTTGTAGGTCTGAGACTGGATATTGTCTTCGAAAATTGCACGTTTTTTCTGTATTTGTTACAAAGAATTTCACACCCACATGTTACCCTCTTGGAAAAATGAGTTTGGCGTAGCATACCACGGTTTTATACCCTAAAACGACCTAAATCCAGTAGCAGGTGCCTTAGAGCATTGACAACTTTAAGATGTAATAATTGCTGTATTTTCCTGCTAAACACCATAACAGACATACAGAAAAGGAAAAGGGCAGAACTGTCCAACCTGGAGTATTTTGTTTATATCAACAAGTCTCCTCCGTTTAATAGAAACAGCACGATGCTTTCACGTGACAATGGTTAATGCAGAAAGTCCTCCATGATATGGCAACATTTAACCAATCAACTGCCCTATCTCTACCCCTCTCTCTCTCTCTCTCTCTGTGTGTGTGTGTGTGTGTCTGTGTGAGGCGACTAATGGGCCACACACACATTGATTACTCTCTGGCAGTTAAAAGCTCTTAGTGATAAGGTTTGGACTTCTCCTCCCCCACTGACTAGGTGCACTCAGGCTGCTTCTGTTCTGGTGGGTGGATTACTGTCAGGATGGGCCCTCACACACACTGAACCCCTGACAGGACACACCGACAGAAAACCTCTGCAGCATCTATTTGTTCTCGACCAGAGGATTGATTACATTCCCACTGAACACAGGCGTAGGTACATGATGAGGCCTGCGGGCAGACAGCAGGAAGATCCACTTTCATTACACGAAGAAGGACATGAGGATATATAGCATGTTATTAGATGATGACAGGTGATGGTTAGCATGAGATGAGAGAGGTGGGAAGGTGACACTCCCAGCGGTGATTCGTAGGTGTCCAGAGGGAGCAGGGCAAGTCACCATAACCACAGCAATAACTGCTAGGGACTGGCTGGGCGTTGGCGCAGCTGGGCGAGCTGATAAACAGCAATGGAAGGGAGGAGAGGGAGGGATAGAGTAACGAGAAGAGAGTGAAATGGAGATGGAGGGAAATGAAGATGAAAGAATCGGGTTTTTTTTGGAGAGGTGAACAGAAACACAACAAGGAGGAAGAAATGGGGGGGAGGGGTTCAGAGGAAGTTGGGATCATTCAGCAAAGGAAATCCTCTCCAGGAGCAGTGTGTGTGGAGTCTCTCATGTTTGGGCTGGGTTAGGGTCCCTTTCCTCTTAAAGGTTTACGTTTGACACCCATCACACACACACACACACACACACACACTCTCTCTTCTTGTCCCAGTCTGTCTTATACATCTCAGGACACAGACACACACGCATCTCTTCTACAGTTTAGAAATAAAGGGATACAATTAATCATTTATCATTGAATGATGAAAGGTAGCATATTATGTTCTGGATAAATGTGCCATCTGTTTCAGGCCCATTCAACTTAAAATAGTAGTTTTGTACTCGAGCACCAACGTCATGAATGAGTTTTGGAAATACCTGTAGCTCAAATGTATGAATCACTTTGTGCTTTGAAATCCCAGCATTGTGATTGGTGAACAACAAAACAAATCATATACCCACATTTTTACCGAAAATATCAGCCTGCGATAAAATGTAAATTGTGAATTTAGCATTTCAAATTGGTAAATAAATAAGTAATTCAGTAAACGTAACAGCTATTTAAACAATCGTTGGTGGAAATATATCCATTTTTTCAATGTTTCAAGGATGTTCGAGACTTTTTGGGATTAACGTTTTATGGTTTTAAAAAGTTTTCCCCATCATTTTTTGAGTTTGTCAAGACAATCTGAGGTAATTCCCTGAGAATTGGTTTTCTGATCTAATGTGATTAAGCTGTAGTGGATAGTATCCTACTTGATTCTTGCGTTTTATTCTCTCCTTATGGCAGTGTTCCTCTACAGCAGGTGAAATCCAAACAGAGGAAGACTTTCTCCAGACATGCAGAAGGTAATCAGTGACAGGCAGCAAACACACTCCTGCTGCTCTTCATAGAGGGACAATGACGCTAAAACACACAATTTAGAGAGAGATGGAAAGACTCCAGTCGCTGCTCTGCTCACACACACACACACACACACACACACACCAGCTAAATCAGCTGTGTTCAACTTCATCAAACGTTGGTGTTTTTTACATAGATTTTACTGAGTCACAAAAAAATCTTAAGCGGTACTGAAGTCCAAGTGAAATGACGATTCAAGTCCTCGACAAGTCATAATTTCACCACATACCAAATTTAATGCCAGTTAAATAATAAGAATAACAAACTAAACTTGTCTTCATTGCATTTCCCATATTGGTGAAAATCCACATAAATATGACGAACACTTCAATTTTGTTTTACAGTATATCAACAGTCACTTGTGAGAAAATTTGTGTGTTCAAATCAAGTCGATAAGTTGTGCAACCAGTGCTACTCTACAGAAACAAAAAAGGCTAAGGAATTTAATAAGAATGTCCAAAACATTAAAAATCTTCACACCGGAAACAGTACTACACACAGTTGTCCACTGAGTGGCGCTGTAGGCCTAGAAATAAGCAGTGTCAACATCGATACCCGTTGGTAGAAAAAGTCCCATCAACCCTAACACACCTTGGCACAGATGTTGGAATAAATCTGAGGTGCCTTTATTGAGTGTGAATCATCTACGCCTGCCCAAACAAAACACAATTTACAATATGCACTGAGAAGGTTTTAATTTATCACTGCAGCTCAGCAGAATAAAACAATTTATTACACGTGACGCCGACGTTTTCTTTTCCTGCTCTTGTGATGCGTTACTGTAACCCGTTTCACAGGTCGAGGGAAGGGTTACCCCTGTAAACCTGCATTCCTCCGGGGGCCCAAGCACCCCGGGGTCACCTGCCACTGGCATCACAGTAAGAAAGACACAGTGACATACACACGACGTCTCATGGGAGCACACACTCAGTGTAACGTGTTGATGTGTGTGCGGTCTCCAGGCCCGCGTCAATGACCAGGTGGTGGGCTACAGAGACCTTGCTGCTCTGCCCAGAGAAAAAGCCATCCTGCAGGTGGAAAGGCCGGACATGATGACTTACCAACCCCACCTCACCTTCTCCCCCCTCGACCAACCACGCAGAGAGGTACACACACACACACACACAGATTTGGACACTTATCGTGGCTTGGATTGGCTTGATTTTTCACCCGTTTATGCTTTGTGTTTTTGCGATCTGCAGCGATCTCTGTCTCCTCCCTCTACATCCTCCACAATGTCTCCCGAGGTAAGACGCAGCTGCTCCCGGCTATAAACTGTCATGCTGAGCCATTCGTGTCTGATATATTTGAATGAAAGATAAACAACAATGTCACAAGTAAAATGTTAGCAAACCTTTTATACTGATTGATGCACTGGCAGCAAAATGTACTTGCAGGAGCATAAAAATTCCACTCTAAGTACATAGCAAACTTATTTACTTGACAGATGTGGTCTGAGCTTTGAGTCACAGTAATGTACAAACAGAATGTACTTTAAGTAATTATAATGCATACGGAATGTAATCAGCCTCACGGTCCACACTGGGATTGACTTCAGCCACCACAACCCTGCACCACACAGGTAGATAACAGATATGGATGGAGTATGATGGAGGGAAGAATGATTTTCCAAGATGTCATGACTGTCAGCTCATTAGCAGGAAACTAGGCCGTCGACATTGTTGTTTTTGTAAGTAATTTGCAGCGATTTGGAGCGATTTGGTGATGACTCGTCCGGTGTTGAAGGCTTTGAATGGACCCGTGTGGATCCCTGTGCTAAATGCATTGAAAAGCTCCACTAAATGAACTTAATGATGTTGCTAAATTCAAATATGTTGCTGAGAGAGTGTTGAATGGAAAAATAGCACCCAAGGAAAATGGATTTTTACAAGGTTTTGCTGTGATTACAGAATAATCTAGAGGAAACATTTAGTCTTCATTGCAGTGTTCATTGCTTCTATCTTTTTGGTTAAATAGTACACGGATCCACACGTGTCCATTCACAGGCCTACAGCCTCCAGAACGCTGCAACTGAAACGCTTCACAAATCATCACAAACTCATACTTTGTAGCCAAACATTGTCATGATGGAATTTACATTGAAGGTACGCAATTTATTATCTGTATTCGTTAACTGTCTTGGAGTAAAAACTACAATATGTGTGTCAAATCAAGTCAGACTTCACAAAGTCAGAAAGGCCTTAAAATGCCTTCAGTTTCATGCGAGTCGTCAACGTGAGTCTCATCTTGTTGTTGTTGTTCTTCAGGTGAAGGATCGCAAGGCAGAAAGTGAGAGTGACTCCCCAAGAGGATCCACGCTGCAGCTTCAGGCTGAACGCAAACTCAGCATCAACCAACAGCATTTCCACAGACCAGGTACCTGACCTGACCTTTAACCTCTGATATGTTAATTATCTAATTTGACATATTGGTTTGTTGGAAATGCAACTAAAATGATGTCAACGCTGAATAAAGGGGACGCAAAAGATGCAATTATGAGTATGAAAAATACAACATTTTCACAGGTTTCAGAGGATGATTCATTCATTTTAAACGGCAGATTGTGCAGATTTTTAGTGTTATAAGTGAGTTTTAATGTGGAAAGAAATCGACTTAAATGAGGTTAAGAAATTGCTGTAGCGTTCGTCAAACATATGAAAAGAATGGTGAAGATAGTAAAGAGGAAAGAAGGAATGACAGAAGGAGAAAAGCAAGGAAATAAAGACAGAATTTAGCATTGTGTCCCACATTTAATGCAAAGTCTAGTAACGACAGTCCTCAGATAAATATAATCTAGAAAGGGTAAAAAATGAAGTATTTCCATGTGTAAAGTCTCCCAGAATGGAAATGCTTAATACTCAAGTAAAGTACGAGCACATTTATCCTCTGGGTTTTGACTTGTAAGCGATCCGTTTCAGTTACACCGGTGTTCGTGTTCCAGCTCACAATCTGTGACAACTTACTGTCACAGACTGTGTCTGAAAAAATGTGCTTTTAATATTTTTCAGATAATGGCTCCAACCTTTACAGGAAACCACCAATCTTCAAACAAGGTAACGATCCTCACATCGTTGCCATCTTTTTATGGCACATATCTGCACATTCCTGCCTTTTCCCACTCAAATGACCTCTCTCCAGATGTGGCTAAGCACGTGGAAGGGAGCGTTATTCAGTCATCCAAGTTCCCAGCAGCCCAGCGCCCGGATCCCAACCAGCCGTCCAAGATCGAGACGGAATACTGGCCCTGTCCTCCCTCTCTGGCTGCGATGGGTAACACAGATGCACATTTTGGACACGTTTGTCTCCGTAGCTAGACCTAACGTTTTCATAACATGTTCGCAGAGATTGAGTGGAGGAAGAAGAAGCTGCCGGAGGAAGACGAGTTTGAAGATCTGACAGATGAAGCCAGGCTGCTGCAGGAGCAGGAGCTGGAAAAGGTTGGAGAGCTTCACACAGATCAATAACCTGTCATGATGACCGAGGCTTTAATTCTGTGTGTGTGTTTGTGCGTGTGTGTGTGGACTCCAGATTAAGTCCAATCTGGGACGGCTCATCCTGAAGGAGGAAAAGGAGAAGGCTGTTCATATTCGGAGGAAGACACAGTCGCTGCCCGACAGAACACACATGCACAGGAGTAAGGCTGTCCCAATCCTTACCAGATTTCACGTGTGTGTGTGTGTGTGTGTTTAGGATGCTCTAATCTCACTGGGCTTTCTGTGGCTTTCAGGTATGACAATAAATGCATCAAAGTCACCTACACACGCAGGCCTGACCAGAGTAAGTGTCTGTAGTGTGTGTATCTACAGTGTGTGTGGGTGTGTTCATTGATACAACTGATTTATCTTTGCTGTTAGAGGTACGGTAACCACGGTAACTCTACTGTCCTATAGCGGTCACAGTGTGATAAATTGTACGTTCCTCCTACTTTCACTGCATTCATTCATTTTTATGTCGTTGACATAGAAGAGGAAAACGGTTGTGTTGTGTTTACAGATGCAGTCTGCAGAGTTTTCTACAGATGCTGATAAAGAGCAGCAAGGTAGGATTTCTTAAACACAAATAAACAATTGTCAGAATTAAGATAATATCATCTTGCGAAAAATAGGAGAGTAATATAATACGGTTGGCACTCCCATAATTCCAATGAGAAATATGTGTGTGGCAGCGAGGATGATGTCTTGATGGAAAACATCATCCTACACAGAGATATTTGTGAAAACTTTTACAACAAAAATTCCCTGTAAACTTTGATTAGATAAAAGTATTAAAGTCGTTCAGCGTAACAAAACAAAGTACTTCCTGGACTGCACACACCATGTATGTTACCACAAACAGTAACTGCAGTGCTTTTTGATTTGCCTGGACTTTAAAGGGATAAATAAGGGGCCGATTGCATTTGTTAAATATGTAATAGGTTCACATTTGCTCACATCAGCTCCCTGTGGTGCGTTGAGTCGCAGGTCTTAGCACACTAATAAATATAACCCAGCATTATATTGTTAAAGAGCACATTATGCATTGTGTAGGATCAAAAGCTTAAAGTTAAGCACTCCGTACTTGCCTGTCTTGACTCAGGAACGGCACTACGATGGCTTGGTTCCAACATATTTTACAAATCTGTCGTAAAGAATGATGAAATAAATCATTCACATTTTAAACAGTGATCCGCTTTCCTAAGATCGATGTTAAACAGCAGGAAAACGCTGATCTCCAGTGTGACAGGCGTGTTTAATAACAAAAGAACTGGATGATGATGTCATACCATGCACTGGACCTCGTTGTCTGATCTCTCTGTCATCGTGTCTTTGCAGCTGCTCAGGTAAGCCTGGCATCTGCTCACAGTCTTTGTGTGGCATGTGCATGACCGGCGACCGCCACTAAAGTTTGCTGTACATGGTTTGGACGGCTACATGCTTGTAATAACATTCTCACACTCAGCTTGGGTTTTCTTCCAACCCTCTCTAACCCTGTTTCATTCCTGAACGTGTGTCTGTTTGCTATGAAACCTTGTGTTTGCACATCTCTGTGTACTCATTTTGCATCTTAACATTGCCGTGTGCTAATTTGAACACCAGTTACTTTTGATTTGAATTATCGTATTATGGCGATGTTTGTGTTGACCAGATTCTGCTGCAGAAATAGCATTCATACTGTCCGTGTGTGTGTGTGTGTGTGTGTGTGTGTGTGTAGAATGGAGAGGCACGGAGAGAGCGGATGGACAGAGGAAACTCCTTGCCTAGTATCCTGGAGCAGAAGGTGTGTGAGCACTGCGGTCAGCTTTTACTTACTTACTAGTCAATCTTGGGTAACCCTACTAATGAACAAATAAACCAAAAAAATTGCAGGAGAAACTAAAACCTCCTTAGTGAAGGTAAGGTAACTTGCGGACACACCATGGCCACGATTTCACTTTTTTTTGCCAGACTTTTGCTTTCATTTATTTAAAGTCAGCACTCAACAAGCTTAAGCTTAACAAGAAAGCACTCAGAGAACGCCGGGCTCTGCCAAGGCCAAACATTTCTCTGTAATTTGACATAACATTTTATGAAATAACTTTTTTTTACTTTTACTCTTTCTTTTTGCTACTGATGTGAAAGTATAAAAGTTTTCACGAATTGAGAAAGCCGGACCGTCAGTATTAATGGAATGTTTTTGAAACTCCACCTTAATAAAATGTTTTGAGTATTTTGTGCTTATTTCCCTCAGATCTATCCCTATGAAACACTCATTGTGACCCACAGAGGGCGCTGTAAACTGCCACCAGGAGTGGACCGTATGCGACTGGAGGTGTGTATTGGTGTCATTTTGTGTCTGTGTGTGGTCTTTTGGCTTGACCAGGTTTTCACTGCTCGGATGGACCGCATGTAAGTGAATGGGAGTGACTGAAGAGTGAGTTTCCTCTGAATGTGTGTCGATTCAAAGGAGTGCGTGGAGAGAGGGATGACAGGATGAAAGAGTGAGACCCTGATTTGGATTTGAAACTGTGCTAGTTCTGTCTTCTCTCAGAGACATCTGGCTCCAGAGGAGTTTGAGCGGTTGTTCGGGATGCAGATGGCTGAGTTTGATCGCTTGTCGCTATGGAAACGAAATGAACTGAAGAAGAAAGCCTCACTTTTCTAACAGGAAGTGACCTCATTCCCTCACTTACTTGATGAGTGGAAGAAAAGACACGAAATCAAATATAGAGAGTGATTCTTCACAGACATAGCCTCCATCAACTAACCTTTCACATGTGTGGATGCGTGGCAGCCATGTGGAACAGGATGTGCTGGCCCTGACTAACCCTTTACTCTGATTAACCTGAACTGATGCGCTGATCATCTCACACACACACACACACACTCACTGACCTTACCTGTGCTTCACCTGTAATCACTTGTAATAGCTTGTAAAATGCAGAGAACATCTTGACTCATTTCTCTGTAGTTTTTGTGTCATTCCATCCCATTTTTATTGACATCGCAGCATCTTGGATGATCTGTTCCTGACTTGAATGACAGTCACTATCACCTATTTAAATGTAACTGATCTGTTATGACAGCTTGTGATACATTTTAAGTATATAAATATTTCAATTCAGTTCAATTCAATTTTATTTATGTAGCGCCAAATCACAGCAAAAGTTATTTCATGGCACTTTTCATATTTATGAGTTGCCTTTTTTATTTATTTGATTGTAATTTTTACCGAAATGCAGAAGTGCTACGTTTGCTTCTGTTTTTTCATCTTAAGAATTGTGTGTGAAAGTTTTTTTGGTTAGTGATTGTCTTTTTAAAATCTGCTGCGCTTTAACATGCTGTGTATATATTAATCACCTCACAGTATAAAGGAGCAGCTCATCGTAATCACCATGGTAGCATGTATACAGAACCATGTCTGTGTCTCATTAACTTAAATCTGCGGTAGGATATCGGCATCATTGCTCAGTTTCTGTTCTTCATCGTATCAAGCAATCAGTCTTCTAGTTCTGTTGTACAATGTAAGGGAGTCAAATAAATCCGTGAAAATGTGTCACTTGGTGTCTTTGGTGTTTATTTGACATGGATAGCTGGTGATATATTTATACTGCGTCACCCATGAGGGAAACATGCAGGCAGTGCTGTGGCTCCAGCAGGAAGGAGAAACACTGAAGCGAAGTAGTAACAATTTGTCATCTTCTTTACTTACTATTCTTTTGGATAAAAAGAAGAAAATATTTAAAAGTTCTTATCTGTCTTATGACTTCATGCTCACATCTAATCATGGCAACATCAGCATATGAGAGACGCTGCTGCTGTATTAACAAGCACAGAAATCTATCACTAAAATCTGAATGTTATATATTAACATTACTTTTCAAATACTACTTCTTAATGCAAATATTACTTGTAACTTTTCAATTATTCATATACTGGGTTGCACTCAAGAAAAAAGCATAAGTTGTTATTCACAATGTGGAACTTATAAACGTAATAGATGTACTTAGACATATGAGGATGTAAACAATATCAGGTAATGCATAAGTTATACACAACATTAAAGCAGAAAGTAGGCACATCCAGGAAATCAGCACTGAGGTAGCACTTTGCTCTGACAGAGGATTGTGCAATTCACAGTGATTAAACTTGTAATTCTGGGATGATGCTCGTTCGAAGGTGTGACTACTGACAAACGTGACACAGTATAATAAAGGCTCACTGCTGACTGGTTAATTTGTTTGTTGGAGCCTATTCTGAAAGTCAATTTCTTCTTTAACAAAGCTTATTTTTCGAGGTAGGTAATCATACATGTAAAGAGACAGCAGGTGTATGAGCCTACATTATTGGTGGAAAGCTGCAGTGACCCCAGCTTGCATTATTATGGCTGTAACATGAATAGTTGGGACAGAAAAAAACAACATTTTTAAATCATTTAAACTGCACTCTGGGTCAGCCCTATTTATGATTTATAATATCTATTTTTACAAATGCTTGATAATGATAAGTTACCAGAGGATTTAACATCTTATATTCTACATATTTGTCAAAATATGAAATACCTGATGCATACTATGAAACAAAAAGGGTGTGGGGGCAATGTTTGATGGGCTGTACCGAGTTAGAAATAATAGCCCAAATAGCCTGAACAACAAATCGTTAGTGGTGCCACAAAAGTCAAGCATAAAGCATTTACGAACGGTTTCCGGCACATTTTAGCCACATTCATTAGCTGATTCCTGGATGAGTGCCCCCAGTGAGTAAGGTTTAGGCCTTATGTTTTCTGTTTTAAAACCAAAATGACTTTAGCTGTGGGAACACTTTATCAGACATTGTGCCATCAACCGCAGGTAATAATGTGGAGAGTCCTGTTGCTATGAGACTACACATAATAGAAGAGGGCTGGCAGTTTTTCAATGCTCCTCTCTCTCTCCTGAGGACAAAGCAACACCTCCCACACCTGCTGCTGATTGGCAGATGTGCCCTGTGAGAGATGCTCTCAGCATCCTTGAGCGCTGAAAGCCACATTCAACAGAGACAGAAGCACCGTTACGTTTCGTTTTTTTTAATTTGAATGGAGTGAAACATCTACATAAATGAGAGGCCACGCAATACATGTACTTGACAAAAAATGTTCTTCAAATTTAGCTGTAAAACGAACAACATAAATCGAGATTTTTTTGTACATTCTGCGATATGTTTGAGACCAAAACAGAAGCCAGGAAAGAGGCCTTGCCACCCCCATTGAAAAAAAACCCCAAACAAACAAACCCACCAAGGTCCCACACACACCTTAAGTAACCACATCCTTCACATAAAGCTGCAAATCTGCAAATCCATCTTCTTCTTCGTCAATCATCTCTCTTGCACATGATCAATAATTCCATTTCTTCACCCTTTCTATTGATCCCTTTCTGCATCCCTCCCTAATTCCCTTTCCCACTTGGGATAATTATTCCTAAATCTATGCGTTTGTAAAAAAAAAAAAAAAAAAAAAAAGAAAACGGAAAAAGAAAAAACAAGAAAAAAAGCATCACATTGAAAAGAGGGAACAATTAAAATATACATATAATATAAATGTCAATACTTGCTCATCTGAGCTCAGTCACACTATCATTGGCATAAGAAAGGATGGATTGTATGCAGCGGACATTCCAATTTATTCTCTCTTTCCAAATTAAGTGCCCTCACTTTCTCTTTTGTGTGGACATGCATGAATACAGCGTAGGTACATTTAGATGAGTTTTCCCTGTTTCACACACAAAAACTAAAAAAAAGAAAAAAGAAAAAAAAAAGTTGATAAAAAGCTCTTAACGTCGTCCCAAATACCAGCTCATTAATTATAAAATGGATTTGCCTTGATTCAATTGGGCACTGATTGCCTTTAGCAAGTCCATGTAAAATGTACAACTGACATTAAATCCTGTACTGTTTGTTCAGGTTCAGTCTTAAACTATGATCTTAAATCTTTAAAGATGATAAAATAAATTAAGCATGGTGAGTCATTTGGACTGCAGGTTGCACTGAACCACCTCTCCTGCTCTTGTGGAGAGAAAGGAGGGAAGAAAGGGCAGAAGAGGGTGGGAAGAAAGCAAGGAGAAGAAAGGTAGGAAGGAAGGAAACAGTGGTGTACAGGTGGGGTTAGAAGGATAGAGGAAAGAGGGAGGAGGAGTCGAGGCATTTCTAGGCCTGAGCATTGGTGCCATTCTTGTCAGGTGGTCCAGTGCTGGCTGGCAGGTTGTTGACAGACGGAGGGGTTTCCTGCTGCTTGTTGTCCCGACGTGGGGGCATCCTCTCGTTGATCCGATCCAGACCCCTGGCTTCCTCAAAACTCTGGATCTTATGCTGCGGGTTGAAACCTTGAATAGCTGTCAAGATAAAACGTATGTCAGAGGCAAGCCACAGCTGTCAGAGTCAAAGAAGAAGAAGTTCACTTTTCTGTACATTTTTTGCCAGGTTGATCTGATTTTAAAAGCCTTTTGGCTCCTTTTTAAACATTTCAAGACAAAACAATTTATATAACTGTAGATTCTATCTATCAATCTATCTCAAATTTCGTTGTACTTGTACAATGACAATAAAGACATTCTGATTCTGATGAGCAAAAACATACAATCAGGCCTAACATGAAGCAGTGTGTAAACTGTCAGTCTGTCAGACTGTAAGTTTAAACAAAGGTTAAGTAAAATTCAATGGAGGCTTTCAATGATTATGGTATAACATCCATCTCTATGTTTCCTGCTGCAGGAGCCATTTCTACACACTCTCCTGATGGTCAATGCCTTCAAGATTTTGGCAGATAGCTTCAACATTTATGAACAAATTAACTACATTTTCTCATCCAGACATTATCCAAGTTACCTGGAATGGCTCAGGTACACTTCAATAGCATTTTTGCAAAAATCTATGACATGGAGTGACTAAATGGATCATATACATATCATATAGATAGATAGATATAGATCATATAGACAAACTACTTCATAAGTATGTAAGTAAGTTGAACAAGACAGAGTGGAGACAAAGAAACGGGATTTACTAAAGAGCCATTTCACCCTCATTATTGTGGATCAAAAATACAACCTGAAACGTTGATTGTTTATGGCAAGTGTTGGCCAGGTACACCTATCTTTATGCTTAAAAATCAAGGTTCGTTTTGCAACAACTCCTACAGCACCTCATTTTGTAGATTATGATATTCACTAAGTGCCTAACTTCTCAAAAACAACCAAAAAACCCATAAACAATACCATAAATCATAAACAACCGTGTTTAGCGTTGTAATTTAGTTTGTGTTGCCCCTGCTGTGGGTCTCACAGGTGATCCAAGTGCACTGCGCTGAATACAGAGATTAACTCAAAGAACCAGCCAACACCAACAGCTACATGAGAGCTGTGGAGTAGCACAGAGTAAATGTCACTCAATCTGATATTTACTCAGTGAGTCTACAATACAAACTGTTCTCTCTTTGTTCTGTAGACTGTAGAGAAAAATGTGGATGTGGCATGTGAGTGACAGTGCACAAGGGGATGTTAGGACGTTTGGTTTTAGGTTTGCTCTTTGCCAACATCTGGAGATGGGGTTGTATCCCCCTTTAAGACCCACTACAACTTCTGTAGTTTACATTTACAATGTATCTCAAATATTTAAGAGGTTCGTGATATTGTTTCTCAAAAAGTTCAATCAATTGTTGTTATCTTTCCTCTATTCCTGAAGGTAAAAATGTTCTTTTTAAGTAGGCATGTCTGTCAATTTGAATAACAATAAGCTCAAATCCAAATTTGAGTGCAGTACTTGTATCAAATTGCTATTCAATACTAGTACTGTACTCTGTACTATTCGTACTGTGATGCACTATTTATTATTGTGGACAAATTTTTTGACCAACAGTAGACAGTAGACCAACAGTAAAAACTGCATAACTCGGCCTTTTTACTGCAGAAGTTACTGACACACAGGAGGTCATTGTTTCTCTTTCCCTCCTGTGACTACGGAAAAGAAAGAGAAGCATTTTAATGATTATCTAACACTTTCCTATCACTCTAAACACTGTCGATAAACATTTATTTCACACAGCAGACACAAATGTTGAGGAGAAATCTCAACATGTCCTGCCCTTGGACAGAATACATGATTGTCTACGATCTCCCGGAAGCTCATCTATGATGGGAGTCAGAAATATAAACAGAACCCATTGGTTGGAAGTCCTTGTTGTAACCTTGAGGCTATAAAACGGCAATACAACAAAATAATTCCTCAATATTTGAAAAAACGGTTTGGAAAACCAGCAAATACTTGGACCTTTAAGTCCTAGGTTTTCTGACTGTGACTGGAATCCGCATGTTTCTGAAGGAGCGTTAATAAATTCAAGAGGGTCTGCAGCACAAACAAAGGTCACAGGTTGTTCTTGTTGTTTTTCTATGCGCGCAAGGCTATTAGGCTAAAGGCGGAGCATGTTGTCACCGTTTTGACAAGAATAACGTTTTTGCCGTTTACAAGTTGACAGTAAAAGTGACGTTTTCAAAAGATTCCACTCTGGAACCCGTTTTTCAAAGCCTGCGTTTTCAGCCCCCCAAAACGCTGTTGTCGTGTGAACACAAAGCCAAAACACAACAAAAGTTTATTGTTTTTGGCAAGCACTGTCTTTGTGTAAACAGCGCCATAGCTTCTCCTGATTAGTGAACTGTGACCACTGGAACTACAGGTTTGTTATCAACCTACTACGCCCAATCAGTGAAAATAATGTGAAAAGGTTTCACATCCTCCCAACACAGAACGGTCAGTTTCATTTTAAAATGACATTTTATCATGTAGCAATGAAAATTTGTGAGAAAAAGCAATGCAACAATTTTAATATCAAATTTGTCCTGTCAATTATTATACTTTAGTTTGGAAAGAGGAGAAAATGGCCCTTTAACCATGACAACTTTTGACAATCACTTAAACTAACGAGCCTTTCCTAAAGGTAACATCACAAGCATCCACAAATACATTTTCCAACGACAAGACAGAGTTGGGAGAAGAGAGAAAGAAAGAGAGAGAGATAGAGAGAGAGAGAGAGAGAAAGGTCATAGATGACTTGCATACCTCGTGCCTCTTCTGCCTCTACGGTGGCTGTGTAAGCGTGAGTGGAAGTGCCATGCCCAAAACCAATGGAGAGAGAGTGGGAACATTACATAAATGCAGTTACGTTATCAATCAGTCAGTCAGTCCTGTTAACATTGATTCCACATCCCCTCCTCCCCACATTCCAGAATGGCAATTATGATGGAGTCAGAGGTTAGAGCAGAGTTGCAGACCAGAAGTAACAAGATGATTCGAACAGTTCAAATATTTGGAGATTTATTAGTGTTTGTTAGTGTGATTGCATGTCTGCAGAGTCTGTTGCATGTAGTCAGCAGAGGTTGTACCAAGGCAGGGATCTTGTCAGAGGAGGAATTAGATTCTACTTCATTGTGTGTGTTAGAAGGTAAACAGATGAGTTGTGGCCTACAACTTTCTCAACACAAACAGCTACTGACAGTTTTGCTTCTTTGGGGCAATGCAATTTCTATCTCATAACACAATCTTAAGCTCTACTACACCGACATTTGAAAAACTTTTTAATTTTTGTTTGCAGTCTTCAGACTTAAGGGTTTACGCAACGCTTGGTGGAGTCCTATGTAGTTACATTTGTAGACTATTGAGTTCTCTTTCAGCAAATGTTGGCTTTATACTCGACATGAGTTAAATAGACAAAAATAGAATGAATCTCTCTAGAGTCGATTAAACCACATATTTTATAGGATTTTTGTAGCCAAATCTTTAGTTTAATGTAGCATATTTATGCTACTGTCATCTTATAATTAGTAAAAAATATGTAATAACTATTAGTCAATTCTCTTACATCAGTGTAACTAGAAACCCTTTTTTTTTTGGAGGGGCATGGGGGGCCACAGGGAAACGACTGGGGAGAATATCAATCCAATTCAACAGGAGGCAACAGTGCTTACTACTGGACCACAATGCTTCCCAATCAATGATGAGGATGTGCAGGTTGTATTTGATTGTGTATTTTCTATCTATCCAATAGATCTAAAAAGATTTTGAAAATTTATGCCACCTAAACTTTGTTTTAGCTGATCTACTACTATTTATCTCTGTGTCCTCCATTCTGTATTTCTTTGCATACTGCTGCCAGTCCTTTCTTTTCTTGCCTCTTTCTTCCTCTTTTTTTGAAAACTATTATTAGCTGCAGAACACATGCAAGTGAACGTAAAACAAAGTGCGAGGAGGTCACCTCATATGATAACGGAACACAACTCGACTGTTCTATTAGTTGTGCTTTTAGTTTGGATTCGTCAGTACATTTTAAATTTATTACTTTATGTTCAGTGTTAATTGAAAATTGAAGGTAGCAATATTGCGCTGCTTGTGGAGTATTTCTAACATTGGTGTGAACTGATGAGCTGGTTGTGGGGCAGTTTATAAGTGGTTAGATTCGGAAATGTGAGTGCAGGCACAGGAAGTTAGTGTTAGTTCCACTCCAGATCAGTGTGTGCTAGAATACTTTGGATGTGGTTGGCTTACCGTTTTGCAGAGTCTGCCGGCCTCCGGACAAAACTCCAAGGGGCAGTGTTCCAGTGGGTGTCAGCCCCTTCAGTGTTAACACACTTTCATTCTCCTCTCTGTGAGGGTATGAACACAAATAATATAAGCATTTTGTTTCAGATGCATAATTGTAGCTATTTCCTGTTATAACCTGGTGTAATGATATCATATTCCAACACCGTCACCAAAAGCCACTCCAGCCACCAATTTGCAGGCTGTAATTCTTTTCTAGGACTAAAATCGCTCAAAATTACATTCATCATTTAAGGGCAAATAGGACACTTCCGTCAGAAAAAAGGAGGACACATGTGACTCAATCAAACAGTCATTAGCCTTACAGAAACTGGGGCAAGGCTGGAAAAGGGTATAACTGTGGAAAAGATCAACAATAACTCACAATACATGTTTTGCGATATTTACTGTTTAATATCATACCGCTAAATAATTTAATTATTCTAGTCTGTTTTGAACGAGGTGTCCTGAGCAGGAAAACTTACTAACATGCTATTTCATTTTTTATATGATTGTTTGGCTGCTTCATCATGATAAATAGAGAGAGACAGACAGGAAGGACAGGGCACGGAGAAAAGGGATGACACACAGCAAAGGGCACATATCGGAAATAGACCTACTCAGCTGCAGTGTGTGGTATGCATTTTACGTGATGAGCCAGAAGGATTCCCCCAGCTCTTTCAATTGTAAAAACATTACACAAAAAAGGCTTTTTGCCTTGCCCTTTTGGCAACCTTGTCTAAATCAACCATAGAACAGATTATTTATTGACTGAAATTAAGAATTTAACCAGTTAAGAAAATATTTAACTAATAATGTAATTATATAATTAAAAATAATTATTTCCTATGCCATCTGTTTCTCCACCCACAGCTGTCATAGCGCCCCTCCCCATCTCCTGCCTCAACTCACGGTAATTGGCTAATATACTGCCCCTGATTAACTGGTTTAAGTAAACAGTATGCTAATCCAACTCACATCTTGTGTAATTAAGCTACTTGCTCTGTTCTGTGTCAAAGGTGTTACTTACTGTGTAAATAAGCATGGACATTTGTTTGGTTAGGATCTCTAAATTATACAGTAGCCTTATAGTAGTAATGCAGATGTTATCGCATTCAAAAAAATATTGCATCAGTTTGCTAAACTACAGCTTAACTTGGTGCTATCCACATGGACTGTCTGAAAATATTCCACTATTCCCTCCTACACACAATTCCACTTCATCGCTTGAGACATTTAGTCTTAACACACTGAACAATTCATAGCACACGACAGTGATCCCTAGGATTCCACTGTCGTGAAGTGATGCAGAGTTCATTATACAGTATGTGACCGATTAGCAAGACAGAGACACTATATGAGATTCAACTAGAACAAAAATCCCCAATGACTGTGTCATGTCTCAAAGTTTAGAATCATGTTGCTAACCAATTTACACATTCTTCAGATCAGGGGCTTATGTCAGTGGTCACCCAGATTTTGCTGGCCAACAGAAATTTTGAAATCATGTTGTGTGAATAATCTCTGTCACGTTGTGTCCAGGAACCCATGAAATAATGGGCCTACTATGTTTACATTTTTGAAATGACTTAAAATCTGGAAAAATCTAACGTACAGCCTGCTTAGCAATGAGGAAAAGTGTGTCATTTTATTGCCACAAGTTGAGTGTAAAGGTTTACTGTGTTCATAAAGCCTGTGTTGTTGTCATCCTAGCCCATCCTATAATTATTTCAACCAACTAATTTGTGAAAACATTTCACACGCACCTGAGCACAGAGAAGACACGGGCCATCTTTCCAATTGCACGGATCTTATTTCTGATCACCTCCTTTCTGACAGCTGGCGCTCCACCTGATAAATAAAGTCAAAAGTCAGGGTACGAAATAACACTTAAGATACAATAAGTACACATGATGACATGACAAACAATCTTTACTTCATGTTTTTAAGTAATTTTTTGGCATTTCTGCTCTATTAGGATAGGTGCAGCAGAGAAATAGACAAGAAGAACAGGGCGGGGAGCGGGGGTGACATGCAGCAAAGGGCACAGGCTGGAACTGTGCGGTGGAGAGTTTTTATGAAAAGCCTCACTGATATGCATAAGAAAACAATGCTTATTTTAACTCAAGCACTATTGGAGGCCAGTATACACTTTCATACATGATTGCATCATCCTATTTGCCCTTATTGATGTGTTACATCTAGCAACCTTTGTTTTTAATGTTTTTTGTTGGAGTACGAATCGACATATGAGCATTTACTACTACATCCATTTCAAATAGATACCAAAAATGACAGTCACAACCTATACTCAAAAAGCTGCAAATGAAGATATATATCTATAGGTCTAAAATCACTAATCTACTCCAGTCAACAAATCCAGCCATCAATGGCTGCTAAAGAATCCAATGCAATATCACGGGGTGCCCCAGTAGCTCATTGGTTAAAAGCGCATAACACGTTGGTTAGTTTCCGGCCTGTGCCCTTTGTTGCATGTCATCCCCTCTCTACCCGTCCTTCCTGTATGTCAGTCTGTCTCTCTGTCTCTCTGTTGTAGCTATTTCAATCAAGCAGAAATGCCCAAAAAATAAATATAATTATAAAAAGAAAAAAAACAACACGAGTGTATGCTTTGGTGAGACGATAACAACAGATTGGGGATGCATAACAGTGGCACTTTGTGTAAACACTGTAGCATTACCAGCTAGGACAGCAATTTGCACACTAAACTTCAAAATGTACGTGATAATTAACTCAACTTCCTCTCAGGTTTCAGTTCTTCTTTTCTAGATACACTTTGTTTATCTTTAATTATAGTATGTGATAAAGAGTGGTGAGTCACCAAAGCACCCTATTTACTCCTCTGAATTCAATATACTGAATATATAAAAGGATAATCCTGATGATTTTGTGTGGCTTAAACCTTAATTGTGATAGCTGTACACATTTGTAGTGTCATATAAAACGATAATTATTCAATGCTTCAGTCTGTTAGGGACTTTTTTGGCTTCAGAAATTATTATGGTCAAACCCTCCAACTCGCCTGATCCAAAACACTGCCTTTGCAGACAGGATTTCTAGCTTGGATTACTACTGCTGCCACTGTAGAAATCAGAATAGTGTCCTTCTTACCCTCACATGTGTCGTCCTCCTCTGACATGAGCTCATCGTCAGAGCAGATGTTCAATACATTTACCAGCATCTCTGTCACTGCACAAACACACAGACAAAAGTTTTTATGAAATAACAGAACATAGAAGATGTAAAAAAATGTAGACAACAAACAATGTGCAGATCAAAATTATACTTTTAGTCTAATTTAGAGCAACAGCTTTATTCTTTATTCTCACGTTTCTGGCTTATATTTCCGACCTTTTGTATAACATAAGATTCCAAAACATCTTACCTATTACGAGAATAAAAACAGGTACTAGCATGGGCGCGAATTCTTATGTGAAGGTGCATGTGGAACCGTGAGCTATTTCTACCACAGCTCAAAGATAATAGATATGCATACCACAATAAAAGCTAAATCTATTGTATGGATTTACAAAAAGAACTGTGTTCTGCTATATTGACTGTAAGACCTCTTCGGTCCTTCCCTACAATGCCAAGCACATATATACATTCTCGCAGGGACACATCAGATTCCTCTGTGTTATGTGATGTACGCCAGAAACAGGCAACGGTAAACAGTTTTATTTTTAACTTTTAAATTCAAATTTTTATAACTTCATGTAAAGTTGATATAGACAATTTTCCACGTGTTCCACTGATTGTGTTTTGTGTTTCCATGCGGGTCCATTCAACAGATTACTGGTCTACTCTGGACCTGGTGCAAGAATTCCAAAGTTTGGCACAATTTGCACGATTATGGGTATCACATGTCTCCAACTACAAGAAATCACACGCCCATATAGACACACCCACAACTACGCGCACTCACAAACACAAAATGTATGTATAATGGCATTTATACATGCGTGCTCTAACCTTTTTCTCCAACAAAGGGCAGGGACCAGGTGAAGACATCCATGAAGTTGGGCAGCCAGTATGGGTGAGGGGAACAGTTAAACTGCCGGATGTTCATCACATTATTCTCGTATTTCAGCACCGCCGCTAAAGACACATCACCACATGCACACGCATTAATCTTTAAAATTCATAAACCAGATGCTGTTCCTGTCTCTAGTTGCCAAGGTTTCCAACATGTTGCCATGGTTTCTTTCTTTCACTTCCCTTACCTTTGTTATTGTACACATCCAGGTAGTTCGGAGCAGAGAAGATTGTAATTAAAGAAGGGAAACCGGTCGTTTGACTTTTCCTGTACATTCGATACCTGACAGAAACAGATGCACTGCATTTTAAGGCAAATCGTGGAATTGCTCCCACTTGACAGATTCATGTTTCACAGAACACAGACTTTATTTGCAGCACGGCCATCACTCCCACTCACCCGGCATCTTGGGCTTCATGTGCTCGTATTACAGACAACAGGTTATTGTTCATCAGGAAGTCACATACTGCTGCATAACTAAAAAAGAAAGAAAACATGGTCATGAAAGAGCGGGTATTTGGGGATATTCCAATTTCGTAGCTTTAGAGTCTCCTCTCTACATGGCTACATTGCTCAGCAGGTCAGCTGTGTGACATGGACAAGTGTTGGAAAATGGAATATGCATGTATGGGCCTTGCAAATAATAATATAATCAAACAGTATAAAAAGTGATGGGACATAAATAATACATTTAGTGATGTTTAAAAATAGAATATAATCTGTAATCATGGATGGTTCTCATTTGATAACAATTCATGGAACCAACCAATCTTACATTTTTACAGAATGAACATACCAAAAAAAGCCATTCAGCAACCAGTGATTGAAATTATTCATATTTATCCAAAATCTTATGTAAGCCTCCATAACAGGTCAACCTTGTGTTTTTTCCAAGCACACATACTCCAAGTCACCTTGGTTACGATGACAATTGAGAAGGGTGCATAAGCCCGGGTATATGAAGAGACACAAAAAGTGCTAAAATTAGAGATCAATTAAGGTCAAGCCTTTTACACAGGAGGCATAGTAGAACTTGATCTGAAAAGAACTGGAAATTCAGTTCACAAACTTCTATCCGTGGTTTGGACCAGAAAAATGCCACTTATGTACATACACTCAACATGCTGTGTTTGCTGAGCGTGATGCACTTCCGGATTAAATATTGGGATCCTGCTAAAAATAATGGACACAGCAGCAAACTATGCAGAAAGCCATTACATGTCTATCTGAAGCCGTGCAAAGACCTGCAATGTAGTGTGACTTTCTAATCCATTAAGCACCCTACCAATAAAACAAACTCATAGAGGATGATGGCGTCAATCAGGTGCATTTAAATGGCAACAACCTTCACCTGTTGGTGACTTCCACATGGTGAAACATAGTACAATAGGTGAAAATTTAAGACAATGCCGAGGATGCTAAAATGTTTATTTTTTTCTGTTGGACAACATATAACCATAAGCAAAGCTTTTATCTGCAAAAGCTTCAATCAGCTTCAAAGCGATTGATTAAAATGTAGTAAATGTACCTATAGAAATATGAGCAGCCTCTGACACTGTTGTGGCAGAAGTGTTCTTGGGTCTTTTCTGAGCCATAATCCTCTCCTGGGTCTGACCATAGCAGGTCACACATTGGCCCAAATGCAGGTGGTTCCTTAAACCGGTCCAGCTGCACAGAGCAGAACCACAATCATAGTTTAATTAAAAACTTCATATATATTAGGAATCTTATCAATTGAAAAACAAGAGGCTGGTTACCTTTTTAATGTCATCCAGGCAAGTAATCTCAGGACTCAGACCTCCGTGTACACAGAGGAACTGCTGGTTGAGGAGAGCAGCCAGGGGCAAACAGTCAAATGCTTCCATACAAGCATCATATACATGCTCTGAGTACTTGATTTTACCTGCAGGGAACACAAACAAAAGTCTGGTAAGTTCTGGTAAGGCTTAAAACATTGCACTGAAATTTTTGTATTTGTACTCATTTGAAGTTTCGTTCAAAGATTTGATCACCAAGTTTTTAATAGGATGCAAGCATTCTAACAGTACAGTAAATGGATGTTGATGTTATTTGGTTTGCTAGAACACATTACTGAACTGGTTATTGTGCCTTCTCTGTGTTGTTAAGTTATTGAGGAGCCAACGTGATTGCCTCAAAGATTCACCTGCACTTATAATGTAATTTTCTTGAACTATTTCAATAATATTTCAATGATTATGGCTGAGCAAATAAGCAACCACGTGGCAATCAGATGATCTGCCATCCAACCGAATAGGGTGAGCCAAGTCAATGCAAGGTGAATATATGACTGCTTAGTCAAATATTTGCTCTCTACTTGGGAAGGGCAAGATTCACAGGCAGAGCAGACGTGCAGGGCAGGTTAAGACAGGAATTGCCGTGTCCTGTTATTCAAGTCTGCAGTTACTTGACAGCACAGCCCAATGTCCAGTGCTGAGCCTACTAATGGGTGAAATCATTTAATTTCAATTCTGGGTTTCCATAGCAATTCCCACTCGATCTGTCACACATTTTTAAATACTGCCTTCAAAATTGCCCCAGAACAGGTTTTATGCCACCAAAAAAGTGGTTATTGGTCCAGCTTACCTGGGTGAACATGATGAAAGTCAGTATGTTGTATGTGCTCATGTACAGTCCCCTCCAAAAGTATTGGAACGGCAAGGCCAATTCATTTGTTTTTTTTCTGTGCACTAAAGCTATGTGGTTTTTGAGATAAACAGATGACTAAAGATAAGGGATCAGAGTTCCTGCTTTTAGTTCCTGGTATTTACATGCAGGTGTGATATACAACACAGAACATAGAACTACTTATATCAGATCACCCAATTTTTCAAGTGGCCAAAAGTATTGGAAAATGACAGGATGACACATGTTCTGTTACTCAGGTGTGTCCTCTTGGCTTGAATGTTTCAACAATTAATATCTCTGGAAGTGTACTCTCAGTTTAAGCTCTGGGTTTCACCCGTGAAGACTGCATTCATTGTAAAAAAGGGTAAACCAACAAGGTCAGAGATCTGTCAATGGGGCAAAAGCAAGCCATGTTGAAGCTGAGAAAAGAGCGACGATCCATCAGAGGTATTTCACAAACATTCGGCATAGCACAACTTTTTGGAATATCCTGAAAAAGAAGGAAACCACTGGTGGAAGCCACTGGAGGAAAACAACAACAGCTGATGACAGACAAACCGTGAGAGCCGTAAAGAAAATCCCCAAAACAACAGACAATGACATCATGAAGAACCTCTATAGGGTAGGGGTGAAGGTACCACAATCCAGTGTTTACAGAAGACTTCCAGAGCAGGCCACACCACCAGATGGAGACCAGCAGTAAGAATCGGAGAGCCAGATTGGAATTTGCAAAAAAGTACAGAGATGAGCCACAAAGGATATGAGACAAAGTTTTAAAGACTGATGAGACAAAAATTAACCCCTACCAAAGAGATGGAAAGGCCAGAGTGTGAAAAAAGAAAGGATCTGGTCATAATCCAAAAAATCCAAACTCGTCTGTGAAGCACAGTGCAGCTAGTGTCATGGCTTGGCCTTGCGTGCTTCTGGAAGACGCTCAATAATCTTTATTGATGATGTAACTCACAGTGGTAGCAGCAGGATGAACTCAGAAGTCTTAAACAATATTTTGTCTGCCAATTTATAGAGAAATGCATCTCAACTAATCAGGAGGAACTTTATCATGCAGCAAGTGGAAGGTTTTGAAGTGGCCAAGTCAATGACCCAAACCAACTGAACATGACTCTCATCTCCTGAAAATGAGCGTGAAGAGAGAAACCCTCAAAACAGACAACATCTGAAAGATGCTGGACTATGTTCTGTGTTGTTTGACACATCTAGATGCAAATAGCAAGAAATAAAAGCAGGGACTCTGATCTGCCATCTCATATTTCTCTTCTGATTTCAAACCCACATATCCTTAGTGTGCAGAAAAAACAAATGAACTGGCCTTGCTCTTCTAATACTTTTGAGGGGACTGTATGTGTGCCATTCTCCTGGTGAGCCGTCTGAAAGCAACATGGCTTCTTCACTTCATATGAAGCATGTGGTTCGACAGATACAGTTTTGTTTGCTATATGGCCAGAGTTATGATCACAAAAGTATGACAATACTGTGTTCTCTAGCCATACTACCACAGTAAACTTGTCCGGTTTTGGTAAATTACTGAATAATCAATGAATCAATCAATTATAATTATAGCATGAACTCACACACCTCCCTACTATTTGCCTATCCTTGCAACCTTGCTTTGGGCTTGACCATTGTTTGTGGTCATCATTGCTGGAAATTAATGAGAGAAAGCGCTCACAAATACTGTGTGTCTGGTTCAATTTGCATAGGTTACTGTGACCACAAATTCTTAGTATGACTGCCTCAGGCAAAGAGATAATGACTTCTGGTTACATTGCCAAACCCTAACAATCAAATTAGAGTGTAGTGTATCAGAACTTACACTCCTGTTTGAAAGTGAAGTACTCTGTGAGATGCCGGCACTCGTGGTTGCCTCTGAGGAGGAAGAGAGTATTTGGGTGGTTGATCTTCAGGGCCCACAGATACAGGACACACTACAGGGACATAAATCAGGAATCAGTAACTCTATTCATAAATCGCCTAAATGAAAGACATTTCACACTGCTGAACAATTCAGGATTCATCTCAACAGTTCTGTAATCATATCATATCTTATAGATAGTGCCAATGGCTAAAAGAAAAAGCAGAGATAGACAATTATAGGCTCAATCCAATTTATTTGTGCTTTCTAGTGATTTATATTATTTCACTACGGTAACTTACAAACAGCAAAACTATGCCTGTGCGAATATCAGGAAATTTTCAGGGACAGTTTGTGGACTCATAGCATCTAATCTCAGCCTGGCCCATAGACTTTGATTTACATTTGCATTGTCTAAAACGGGCCTATCCATTTTTACATTGAAATCTAAACCTGTGTGGAGCTGATGATTTGGCACGCAACTTCAGTTTATGGTTTTCACTGTGTATATGATCTGCATGTTTGCAAATGTGTGACTGCTACTTTTAGAACAAGACATGCAATCAGGTCAATAAATATTTGGACATTGACAAAGTTATAGATATTTTAGCTGCCTACCGCATCACATTTAAGTTAAATATTTAAGAATTTCTGTTTTCATTTAAGGGATTTTATATCTAAATCGGGTGTACACTGTAGGAATTATACCACTTATACATATACAAACTTCACAATAATCATAAATTAAAGAAAAAGACAATATTGTGGAATTGAGCAATTAAAATGGGAGTAACTATTTGACATTGAATTTGGGATAGCATGCACAGCGCAAATGTGTAAATTGTGTCTTGTGGTTTCACTGTGTCAAATTAAAATAACAAGCAGAGAAGTGCCTCTGTATGTGTGTGTATAAGGGGTGCTGGCTGCTGTGGAGGGGTTGAAAGCAGAGACACGTGCTGTTTAAGCGGTGTGGAAATAAAAACATCAGAAAATAAACTTTTAGCTATACATCAGGACAGAGCCAAATGCCAGTGAGTTCTATGCATCGTTAATCTGTCACATCACCACTGAAATTATTCAAAAAATATGCGTTATGATCACCTAAACTGAATAACACACATTCAAAATGAGAGGCAGTTATCGATTTAGCTACCAGGTTAGAAATCAATTACATTTCCATTGTTATATAGAAATAAAACAAAGTTCATTTGGTCCTTGCCCTATTTTCTGGTTGTTTTTCATGTGTTTTTAGAGAGGAGAAAATGGGGAATAAACATGAATTAACTTTATAACTGATAAAAAGTCAACTAGATATAAAAATCACCAGTGCAGACACACTGTACTTTTTGCTTAGACATATGCTTAAATACTACACGATACAAATTGATTGAGCAGTCTAAAGCCTTATCCTTAAAACAGTTGGACAGTTGTCTGTGGTCTAGTCTTTGCTGTTAATATAGTGTTCCAAAGACAGCCACTAATCGTGACAAGGAAGCGCGGCAGCAGCCAACACAAATGACATGCCATCCACAGCTACACCAAGACTCACTTTCAGAAAATACACTGGCACATTCGAGTCCTTCTTTCAGACTGTTTTGGAAATGGGACACAGACTGAGCCTGGAGCAACATCCAAGACATGTGTGTGCACGTACACAAGCGTGTCTAAGTGGGTGGGTGTGTGTGTGTGGGTGGGGTACTGAATATTGCAGTCAGGAGGGCAAGAGACAGACAGTGTGCCTTTCATTTCCTACTACTATTTAAAGATGTTCTCCTAAGCCAAGAGAGCCAAGGCTGAGCAACAGGCTGCTGTTCCAAATGTCAGATGAAATGGCAGATGCAGAAACGCATATACAGTGCATTACAGAGTGCCTACCTCAATGCTGAAGTACCCTCGATCCACGTAGTCTCCAAGGAACAAGTAGCGGGTGGTGCTGGGGGATCCGCCTACCTCAAACAGCTTCATAAGGTCAAAGAATTGGCCGTGCACATCTCCACACACTGAACAGATATGCACACAAAATACATGGACAAGTTGGGTTTTATTTGTGTATTATTAGTGTGTATAAAATGTATAAAAGCTGAAAGTTTCAAGGCATTAGAGCAGGAACACAATAAGGGAATAAGAAGAAAGAAATAGGACAAAATGCATCATAATTTGGAAACAATACATCGGAAAGGACAGTGTATACAGAGTTAAAAATAGGCAGTAGGGATAAGGGTGGAGGGTTAGATACCCAAGCTGAGCTTCATGTCAGGGAGGGCAGCTGTAGAAATAGATTGTTGCATCTGAGACTGGGTGGATCTGTAAAATTGGCTAGGTTTCCAGACAGCAGGGCCGGACACAGAGCGTCTCTGTCTTACTACAGCTCAAATCATCTCCACCCAGTTTGGAGTTATGGCATCGTCCTTATACTCGTTCCAAATGTCAGCATTTAGACTTACCTGTGATGGGGGCTTCCACTTCCAGCATGCATTTCTCTTGGCGGAGAATGCCTGCTCCCTCGTTGATGATTCGTAGAGCGGTCTCCTCCTCCAGGCGACCCTCCTTCACCAGATGGGCCTTTAACACTTCCACACTAGGCCTCCCGTCCACATAAAGGTCTTTGACCGACAGGCGTGTACCCGGAGGATATGGCACCGCTAGCCAAACACACACACACACACAAACAGAGGGAGAAACTAAATGATGAAACACACAACTAAAATAATGGAAGTGCCATAGACACAATGGGTCACAGACAAAATGCAGGTTCATTCAAAAGACATTAAGGACAGTCCAGGTTGTACAACACGCTATTATTACAGCAGTTTCAAAACCAGGCAACAAACATAGAAGATATTTTGAACAAGGACACAATGACATTGACGCAACAGCCTGCAGCGAGCAGAGATCCCAGTGCAGTGTTTTTTCTGTGCATTTCCTGACAACCTCAGAAGCAGGAGCGAGTGACGGAATGGAAACATTGTAAACAAACAAATAAATAACAATGAGTGAGAACCTTTCTTGGTACAAAGGATAGTTTTTGCAACACAAAATAGGAGCTTGATGACTCTTTCTTTATATTACAGATTGGTAAGGGTGGGGCGAGTGAAATCAGGATCTGAGAAGATTCTCTCACAAGTGGTGTTAAGGCCTCTGCATGCTTCATTAGTACAGCACATCATAGTAAATCAGTGCCTCCACATTGCTTGACGCAGAGGCTCATCTCATTTTTGTCTGCTAAACTACAGCCTGCATGAAAACTGAACTGCATCCTTTTGCTTCGCAAATTAAGTTTCAATATTCTTTAATTCTAAGATAACCACAAGTGGGTCATCTTCATAAACTTGAAAGTTTTATTTGAAGTTCTGGTGAAATGGGGCGCCCGGTGGCTCATCGGTTAAGAGTGCATATCCCATAATGTGCAAAGATATCAACTGGATCAGGGCGCATTTCAAGGAAATCAACACAAAATGATACTTAATTTATCTGGTAGGGGTTACTGTAAAAAAAAAAAGTAACTGTTTCTGTAATAGATTTTTAATGCTTATTTTCCCAATCGTGAAGGACAATTAAATTAATCAAAAAATATGTTAAATGACCATACTCAATTACCATTTTTTAATGAGTGTTTAATGGGCCAAAACATGTTAAAGAGACGCAATACACAGCATATGATATTCTAATTAGTTTTATTTACTTACTTATTAATTTCTTATTCTCTTTATTTCCCTTTACTTTGTAGTTTAAATACTATAGCGATTATTGTCAACGTCTCGAGTACTAATTGAACGTTTCACACAAACCAGCCCTGTTTCTCTCTTTTATAATGAATTTAAATGGATCACTGTGAACTCATAAACCTTTTATTACACTAAGCATTTACATAAATGCAAACTCAAATTATTAGGGGCTTTTGTAATACATACTTATCGACAGAAAGTATTTCAGAAGGTAGTGGTGTCTTTCCTGGCCCAGTGGTCTAGTTTATTGCAACTCTGAAACAAAATCAGGTCGCACACTCTCAGCCAATTATGTCACTGCCTCTGAATTGGTTCATCTCTACCTCTGTTTAATATCAACTAGGTTCCTTACAAGAGCAACTAGCTGAGACTACAAAGACATAATTCAGTAAAGTGGACAGGAAATCTGGGAAACTGTATCATCAACACTTCATACAAACATTTTTCGACTTTAAACTTTGACACAAGGATACAATGTAGAATTCCCCTATTTTTATCTTTGGCTGAGGTCTGTGGGTGAGAAGTGTACAAAATGGATGTACTACTCTTCAATGTCGGTCAAAGATGCCTGATTGATAATAAAAACACAACTCAGTGCTACAAATGCACAATTTATATGCAATTAAAATCAAATTCATGATATGAAAAGATGTGATTATTAAATTGTGAGCATTATATTTAATCATTTCATTGTTTAAATAAATGAACTACGTGTGCTATCTGGGAGGAGGTGCCTCTCTGCCATAGCCTTTGTCTTGTATAAGATTATTTACTATAAGACTCGAATAATGGTTGACATGATCCTGGATGTGTGTGTTTTGCGAAGAAGCACATCATCTATTGTTGGATCTGATACCACAGTAACATGTCTGAATTGAAACCTGGTCAGAACAGGTTTATTAGTGAGTTTACTTCAGTTTATTATTAGTAGCTGGTCCAGGCCCAGCCGTGACTGCTCCATTCCTTAGAGAGCAGTGTAGTCGTCGAATGAAGAGAATTCAAAATTTAGAAACATAAATACTTTTTACATAGTATCTTCGAATATTGGCCACTTTAGTGCTTTGTTTTAATAATTTTGTTGAATTCCAAGCTTAAAGGAGAGGCTCTGTTACAGTGGTAAAAAAAGAAGAAGGATCAACATCCACGCTGTTAAAGAAAAACAAATAAACAAATACCACTCATTACAATATACCTTCTGAGTATAGTGTGGGTGTAGTTTTTTAAAAAGCACTCTCACATACATTCACACAAGCAATGCATAACAGATGCAACACAGAATCTTTCTGGGGAGAACTAAAATAATTACATTGACCTGGAAAACAAGAAAAAAAACAATGAATAAACCAGAGCAACAGCAACATATATCAGCATGATTCACAGTAAAGCTACAAGCAGTATATCCTTTCAAAGGCCACCACACTAAGGATAATATACATACGTATATACACCTCTTCAATATGTACTTCTCTTTGCAGTATTAAAGAAAAAAAGAGCCCCTGTCAGGTCGGTGGTAAGGTTTTCGGACTCTCTATGCAAATACTGGCCAAAACAAAAGAGGGCAGCCCTCCCAGCAATTACAGCCAGAATGTCTTCCCAGGATGCAGTACGTCTCCAGCTTGGGGTCCCCATACACGTTTACACCGAATGTTACAAGTCCGACTATTACGGTGAATTTGATTGACTAATCGAATTTAAGATCAGGTGCTCTGATTGGTCAGTCTGAAACCATTAGATATACAGTTTATAACTGGACATTGTATATCTAAAGACTGCCGGTTAGTATCAGAATTTTTGGTCCATCTTTTGACCAATCACAATCAAGAACACAGATGAGAGGCCCCAGACATGGGTATTTAACCTCTGCCCATCTGTCAAAAAGCACGGAAGCATGCAGAGGCACTGAAAATTATTTAACAACCAGGGGAGCAGGAAATATAACAAATAGCTGTCAAAAATCTCTCACAGTGATTTGTTAACAGGCAAACTGTTTCCTAGTGCAGCGAAACAGTAAGTGAACCAGGAATTACACACGTTAAATTACAAATAACAAACATAAAAATCTAATCTGACCCGATTTTGAAAGATACCAATTATTTCACGATTCAGATAAAGAATGGCAAAACTTTTATTGGGATACCCCTGTTTGTAAATCAAGAAGACAAAACAAAGTTAATCTATTTGCAAAAATCCCTAATAATTATTTATCTGTGTGGCAAAAATGCAATTAAGATGTACAAATGGATGGAATTAAAAGGATTCCGCCTTACTCTCTTACAAGGAATGTAACGATTCATCTACTGCTCTATGCATCGACTAAATTCTAGTAATCCAACGACATCAATGTGTGAACAGAGATTCATCCTTCTAGTGTGACTTATATTGATCTATAGCGGTTTGAATAAAAAGAATCGATTATTTGGATACTAAGAAAATGCAACCTGTCCTATATCTATTTATATGACTGCATATGCCGTTAAAATGATTCTGTGAAGAGAAATACATATCAGAGCTGTGCTGGTATCATATCTGTAAAAATCAGCAAAAGAAACATTGACGTGTTGATCTGAGTATTGGACACCTCATTTTTCAAGACTTACTTTTGGAAAAAGACTTACAACCAGGATTAAGCATCAAGAGAAGTTATGGGATTAATCAGAACAAAATGTTCAAAGTAGAAAACATATAAAAACAAAACCTCCCAGACCTTATTTTCACCAATTCTTGATCTGCCTCTAAGTTTGCAGATTGGTGGCTACAGATAATTAAAATGTACCCAATGTACCGTATCTGTGGGTACAGTTTAAAATTATTTGGGATGGATTTGAAACTCACATGAGGCGTCGGTTCTCAGACATCAGACAAAACAGAATCATTCCTCAGCACGAATGGCATCAAGAAAAACACTATCAGATTTAAGACAAAACACTGTTGGACCTCAGGTATCAGCAAAAACTGCATCAGACAAAAAAACGCAGTAAACAACCCAAGCATTTTTTCGCTTACATTGTGTGTATAGTATTACCATGTCAAAGGTTAGACTACCACAAAGCACAAAGATGCCACTTAAGGTAATTTTCCTCGAAATAAAAATGCCATCTCCAAGTACAAAACAAAATTGGCTCAATGAAATGAAATACAGAAATGCAGCAAAAAACATCGAGGCTGGTTTTCCTGAGGTCTTTTTGTCCGAGGCATCGTTGTCTGATATCTGAGAACTGATGTTGAGGTCCGAGTACCTCGTTAAATGTACACAGTATTCCTGAGCTGTGGTAAGTGCTTGACAGAAAGTAATTGTCATCAACACATTGTTGATTTGTAATGTGTGTGTGTGTTCCATAATAACATTATAATAACATACAATGGGCATAGTCATGTTGGGTCATGACAGATGTAGTAATAGGCCATTTGGTATTTATTCTTTATCACACATGATGTGGAAGAGGAGTACATAAACAGGTTTACCTGAGCCAAATCTTGTCAGTATCGTGTGTGAGTATGTGTGAGTGTTGACTAACGGACAGGTTTAATGACCTAAAGCTCCCTAGCAGCTTTACACTCTTAAGCCCAGCTAGCAAACACATTAAACCTATCATACACACTCCAAAACAAACACGCAACTATCCTGTTAGCAAACTAAATACTAAAATCCTCTCATTAGTCATAACACAACCGACTAGCCCTCCGCTCCTCCTCCACCCACCCACACACACACACACACACACACACGTCTGTGCCCACACAACGTTGCAGGTACAGCCACACCGTCAGAAATGAAACGTGTCATCGTTTCATGTTAGCTTTCATATCACATACAAACATTGTTGTGAAAAATTGCTGTTTTTGTTCGGGGCTGAACTCCAGGTGTTCGGGCGCTGTGCTGTCTTGTTGAGTGAGTTTGTAGCCAAATGTCAAATGCATTGCTGACATCTGGTACAGTGGACAGCTAAACTAAAGAGCTAGCCCATTAGCTGCCGCCGGATCAATTCATTGACATTACCGGGGCAGTTTTTTCTCAAGGCGGACATTGGTGATAGTAACCATACGTACGATACAGACGGCGGGTTGTAAAGTGGAGAAAATTAACTCAACCCAGCTGGCTGTTCGTCTGCCCTTGTGTTAAACTGCCCTGCTCTTATTTAGCACACCCGCCACCGTTAACTTCCTGCAAAAAAGGGTGAAATTTTAATGGAATAAAAGCATGTGTCAAATACCTTTAATGGGTCGCTCAACAGTAGAGAGTTTGTTTAGGTCTTTCGTCGACATTGTTCCTTCTTCTGTGCTTCTGGTTGGAAAATTACCTAAATTCCTAACTTCACTTGACAAATTCCTTCCTAGCTAGCTAGCTAGCTAGCTGAAGTGAGCTAGCCGTGCTAGCTAGTTGTGTGTCGGAGCAGCAGCGCTTCACTCCGCGACAAGGCAACCAAACCTATCCGTGCTGGAGTTAAACCTGACCGGGGACGGGAAAGGGGGAGAACGCTTTGATCGAGCTAGAGCGGTTCCTTTCTCCTCTGCCTGTGGTGCAGAGATGCCAAGCCGTTGTCAGTTTCTGTCAGATGATGAATAGAGTGGTCCGGTGAACGATCCCCAGGCACCGCCGATGACTGCCTTACAATGCAGCAGAGTGCGTCAGATCATAGCTCAAGTTTATCCTTCTAGACTTAGACGAGATGCATCTGTTCCAGGCCGCCGGGCTTTGGTTTTTGTCGTGATCCGATGTGTCGTCCAGACCCTCCGTCGGATTACAATAATCCACCGCAAAAGGATTTCCTACAACATGGCTCAACGCGTGGGGCTGTGGGTAGTGTAGTACTGACGTGACGTATCCGCAGTGCACTACTAAACCAGCACTTCGTTCACAAGATCATAATAATAAGAAGAAGAAGAAGAATAAGAAGAATAAACATCGTCATCATAGATAGATAGATAGATAGATACTTTATTAATCCCAAAAACAACAATAAAAAAAAGAATGATAAAAGAATCATAGAATATATATTGCAATATAACATAATATAACACACTATAATATAAAATATGACCAACCAATATAACAATATTATATTATAGTACAGTGATAAATGTCTGGTTTAGCAATCAGTGTGTTGCTGTAAACCCCCCGCTCTCCCAGGCTGGAGTTGTTCAGGTGTATGGCCTTGGGGGCAAAAGACTTCCTAAGTCTATCTGTGGAGTAAGACAGGGACAGCAGCCTGTCACTGAACAAACTCCTTTGCCTGTCGAAGGTGGTATGCAGAGAGTGGTGGACATTGTCCAGGATGGACATTACCTTGTCCAGGGTCCCTCTCTCTGCTACTGTCACAATGGACTCAAGTTCAGAGCCCACTACTGTGCCAGTCGCCTCACCAGTCTGTCCAGTTATGCAGTGTCTCTCTTCTTGCTGCTGCTTCCCCAGCACACTACAGCATAAAACAGGACACTGGCCACAACAGACTGGTAAAACATCAGCATCAGCCTTTTACAGATGTTAAAGGACCCCAGCCTCCTCAGGAAATAGAGCTGTCCCTGTCCCTTCTTCTGTACTGTGACCATGTCGGCTGTTCAGTCCAGTCTCTCATCCAGCTGCAGCCCCAGGTATTTGTATGTCCTGACCTGCTCCATTACCACCTAATTAGATATGTCAATATTTCTCCCAATATAACAAAAGTTTCCCAATGACTTCAAAGTTGGGGGATCTATCAACTGTATTGGCAAATTATAGTATGCGATTAGGGCTAAATCCAAGGCTTGTTATTTAAGGAGACATTAGTTTTATCCGAAAAAATCAATGTGAAAACTGATATAACAGAACCCAAGAGGTAGAACTCAAAGATCGCACCCAGATAATGATAATAATAATTTCCATTTATGTAGCGCCTACAAAAAACAAAACAAACAAACAAACAAACAAACAAAACAAGGACACATTACATTATCGGTATCCGAAGATAATGATGGATAAATTGAATAGCTAAAATTGCTATAGCGACATCATGTGGACAGAAATTAAAATACATACAATGCCGCTAATAGCTGAGAACTTGGAAACCGTATTGACTCGATGTGATATTTTTATCACAATTGACTGTATAATACTTCAGCAACATCATTCTTTCTATTGGTGCAGTTATTTTCTCCTTTGTTAGAATTTGAAAGTTAAAATTCCAATCTGAGAGACTTTTCAGGGTGGCTTAAACTTTAGTATATAAAGTGTTATGTTGTTGTAATTCAGACTTCTTACTGTAGGCCAGCATTCCATCGGTTATTTTAATGGAAGCACATAATAAAGATGATCATTGACTCAAGATATGTAGCACAAAAAGTGATATCGGACATGTAGCAATGGAACTTACATTCACAAAATCCCGTGTTGTTGCATAATAAGGTCGTGTGGTGATGTGCCAATATTAATGTTTTCATCAAATTATGTCATTTTCTGAAAAAAAAATAAAATCTTAGCATCTATTTGTTTAAAACATGGATGTAAATGAACCTTGAATTAAATTTGGTGTAGGACTCAACAAAGTCGGTTTAAGACTGGCGATTTGACTCAAACCTGTTAGCTGAACAATTCTCTTGACTTGGGGCTTTGAATGCCAAGACTTGACTTTATTAGCCTTCAATTCTGTTGATTCAAGCTAGTGAAAATGTAAGGCATTCATTATTAATGAATACAGTATATTTTAATCAAACTATATGACGAATTATTAAGATATGCAGTTATCTGTAGATGTACATTTACCTATTACATCATTTAATGCTTTGATTACAGTACAATAAGTAAAAAGGTGAGGTGACATCGTGGCTTGGTGCTTAGCACTGCTGCCTCACAGCAAAAAGGGCCTGGGCTCAAGTCCTGTCCAATGAGTGGAGTTTTCACACTCTCCCCGTGTCTGTGCGGGTTTTATCACTCTCTAAAGACATGCAGCTTGAAATGGAGCATCTAAAATCAATGATAGATGGGAGTATGATTGAATTGTTTGTCTCTGTGTGTCTGCTGTGATAGAATGGTGACCTGTCCAGCGTGTATCCTGCCCTTTACCCAATGTCTGCTGGGATAGGCTCCAGCCCCACAGATAATCATTAATTTCTACTCCACTTGTAAAAATGTATTGACAAAAAGACATACATCTTGATGAAACACAAAATATAAAGAATAAAATGAAAGAATACATTCGTTCAATATGACAGAAAAATGATTACACCACACTTCAAAATAGCCATCTTGATTGTCTCTTTCAATGTGAAATAAATAGCAACTCTTTAAAAGGTTTTGAACAGCAACAGCAGTTGTTTAGCCTCCTGAGAAGAAGGGTTTTGCCAAAGAACTTGCCCATGTATGGGGAAGTTTGTGAGGCCGAGGGTCCACTTAGATCAGGATTTGTTGCCCCGAGAGCCCACTTTATATGTGCTATCATCACATACCATTTCTACAGCCCAGACAGCTGCTGTATTTAAGGTCTCTGCTCCGAAATTATTAGACACACTCACTGAAGCGGCAGCCTCACACACAGACAAAGAGAGATGGTACGTAGCATTATATTTACGTTTTTTGGCTTTGCTGTTCCGTGTGTATCAAATCATGACTCACAAGCTTTATTAGCATTTATGAGTTTACCATTTATTATCAAATGTAATTCAACTTAGGCCAGCAGAAAGACGAAAAAGAAGGAAGGAGGTGCCAAAAGGGCTCAGAGAGCATCTTCCAATGTTTTCTCTATGTTTGAACAAACCCAGATCCAAGAATTCAAAGAGGTAAGCTTCTGTGTACATCATGTTTATGAGATGAAGAGATTTTAATGTTTAGTAACATGACTCATTCTTCTCATTAGGCTTTCACGCTTATTGACCAGAACCGGGATGGATTCATCGACAAAGAAGATCTCAAGGACACATATGCATCTTTGGGTTTGTAGTAATGATTGGAAGAGATTATTATTATTAGCAGTGATTGCATCGTTATAAAGCATCGTGTGGATGTTGTCTTACTGTCTCAGGTAAGCTCAACGTGAAAGACAATGAACTCGAAGACATGCTGAAAGAAGCCACTGGCCCCATTAATTTCACCATGTTCCTCAACCTGTTTGGAGAAAAGCTTCATGGTAAGATTCTTGTGAATGAATTTAATCGTTATCTCAAGTAAACCACTCATATATTGATTTATATGTACAGGCACAGATCCTGAAGATACCATCCTGAATGCTTTCAGACTGTTTGATCCTGATGCCAAAGGACACATACACAAAAATGAGTGAGTTGTCTATGTAGAGATTTAAAAAAATCACTTGTTTTTTGGTGAATTAAATCCTGATCATGACCGCGAACTACTGCCTCAGATTACAGCATTTACTGATGACACAAGCAGACAGGTTTTCATCTGAGGAGGTAAAGTTCTGTGCACTAAAAAGTTTTTAGTGTTGTTTCTCGCTTTATTCTTGGGCTGCACGGTGGATTGGTGGTTAGCACCATTGCCTCACTGTAATGTTTGAATCCCTGGACCACCACACTTTTCTGCGTGGAGTTTACATGTTTTCTACATGTCTGCATTGGTTTGCTCCGGGTGCTCCAGTTTCCCCTACCCACAGAACATGCACATTAGGCTAATTGCTCCTACCATTGCCCTTGATCAAGGCAATAGACAGAAGATCTGGTGGTTTGTGTGTGTTTGCATGTGCATGTGAGTGCTGCCTGCTGCTCCTCATAGTTAGGATGGCTTAAATGCAGAGAAATAATCCCCCTATTGGGATCAATAAAGTGCGCTTCTTCTTCTTCTATAGTGACATAAATTGTCTAATTTTAGGTGAACCAGATGTTCCAGTCGTCCAATATCGATGCTACGGGCAACTTGGATTACAAATCTCTGTGTTACATTATCACACATGGGGAGGAACAGGAGGAATAAGAGATTGATCGTGAACATTTGTATTTGTTTACTGGACTGGACCAGTCAGTCTGCCTCAGTAGGTGACAGCACTGCTCATTGTAAAAGATGCTGTTATTCTTTGACTTAAAATAAAAAAAACAAAAGATGAGAAAAAATTTCACTTGCAATTTATTCATTTTTCTCCCTCTGATTGTTTTGTTCACAAATGTTTTCCACATTTTCCCCTAAAAAGTTAACAGTTCAAATTTTTTGCAACTTCATAGAGTACAATAATTTCTATAAATACAACACACGCCCTGAGAAATTAATGCTTTTGACTGAAAAAGTGTTATTTATGTTATTTCAGAAGAGTTATGAGCAGCTTCCAACTGACTATTTACTGGCAGTAGGAGTTATGACAGAGTGAGCTTGTCCTGTCCATGTCCATGTCCCAGCTGTGCTCCTCTCCTGCTGAGGTCACCAGCAGGCTGGTGCCTCAGCATCTACAAGGACATAGAATGCTAAAGAGTACCCAGGGAGTTGTAGGTCTTGTGCTGGTGGCAGAGTGGTTCCTTTAAGGTCAGGAAGAGTTTTGTCATCCACCATCTTCAACAATTGTCCATTGAGTATAACAGACCTGTAAAACAAAAGACAAGGTCACCTACAATGACTAAAGGTAGGTGATCTAACCGTGAGGGATGTCCCATTCCAAGGGAACACACCTTATAAGATATAATCCTCAGTGGAAGTCAAAAGATAAAAAGCAGTTTGAAGAGTTGGGATATAGACTGCATGGAGGCATTTATATGGGGGGATCTCTGGTTTGGGGTTTGTAGGCACGGATGACTGCTGAACACATCCAATAAATAATAAAAGGACAGATAAAGGAAAACTCCAAGTTTTGAATTTATCTTTGCATTGAAATAGAAAATTCTAGATGAGACAATCAGCTATAGAGAAATCAGGGTAATTTGCACCTGGAGCAGAGGCCCTCCTTCCCTGGCTGGTCAGACTGGAGGACAAAAGCATCCACTGTGCTCTTAGACACGTGTTCAGGCAGAGAGATCCTTGCTGGATTCTTGCTAAGGTTCATAGCCAACAATGTGACTGCTCCACTCCTGTAACTGCGAGGATACACAAATAAACTAGTAAGCACATCAAGAAGAGGTAAAGTATACAAAATTATTTCAAAGCATAAATACCTCTTTTTGTTAGCACAGTGCAGATACACTCGCACTTTTTTCCTCTGGAAAAAATTTGAGAATGCTTCGATTGCCAAAACTTCTCGTCCAACCAGTCTTTTGTAGAGAACTGATAACCAATAGTCCTGATAAAAAACACAAAGGATGAGTGCCAAAGGTTGACTAAGAATTACATTGCATATGATTATTACATGAAATGTTCGACATCTGAGTCGTATGAAAAAGAAGCCACACCTACAGGATAGCTATTTGCTAGTATCTGTGTTTATTTACTTGTAAGAATGATTACTCACACACAATAAAAGGGACCTCAATCTTGTTAATATTAAAGTTTCCTTTAGGTTTGAATTTCTGACCATTATTAGCAACGTTAACTTAGTTTTTAATGGCTGTGTCCAGATTTAAGCAGAACAGCTCCAGTCTTCCTGCTTTCTCTCTAGTCACTTTGCATCTATAGCTCTCATTTCTGGGGATTTATTTTAGAGCACTTTGTTGTTAGAGAACAATATGAAACCAATCAGCAAAAAACTACACTAGAACAGATCAGTTCCCCCTTGTCCTAAAACTCAACTGTTGACCTATTTTCAGCTAACATACAAACAGCTAAACAAACCGGATTGGGTCTATAATCTCTTTGGCAGAGGATATATATAATATAAACAAGGTGAACGTCTTACAGGAAGAGGATCCAGGTTGTCATCGACCAGGTGGTAACTCCCAGAACCTAAGAGAACCTGCCTGATGACCACATCCAGGCCAAGTTTGGCTCCAAGGCCTAATTTATCCAGCCACCTATGTGCAGAACATATTTACAACACTAGAACATTTTACGGGACTTGAATATAACTTTGTAATATGACACCCCAAACGACTGAGAAAACCATTTTACCCTTTAATTAGGTTACTGTTACCCCCCCCCCCCC
>OMNV01012657.1:46437-68469 GCA_900303265.1 Brotula barbata
GAGCCCTATTACTTTAAGCTTTGTTATATAAGATCACGCATGCTAGATTATCACTTAACTCAATCAACCACTGCACGGTAATCAAAAAGTCCAGGCTCTGTTCCATGTAAGTAAAGTTGAGGGTACAGTTCCCACATTGTTTTTCTTATCTTATGTATCTGTTTCCTATTCATTTTACATCACGTTAAATATAAATTTTAGAATGTATTCTAGTATGCCACTGGATGAGTTAGTAAATCTATAGAGGCAAATGCTTCTATTCTATGTTGCTTTATATATGAAGAAATGACACTAACAAATCAACTATCATTTAAGCTATACAGTATGTCATTCCTTATTACTACTATTATATATTATACATTATATCATATAACTAATATTTATTATCAGCATTACTGTCAAGTTAGCTGAATATTTAAATGCTCAATCAGAAAAAAAGCTTGAAATACTCAAATCTGGTACTAAGAGTCCACCCACGCAAAAATTACTTAAAACAGTCGACTTGCACCCGTGTATAAACTGTTACATTGTTGGAGACACTAAATGTGCATACTTTGATACTGACTGTATTTAAATCTAACTCACATATTATTCCGCTCCCATTATGAAATACTTAAAATAAACTCACATGAATCCGGCTACAAATGTGTCAGAAAGTCCTAAGGCTCCACCTCCATACGCAGAACTCGTCTCTCCCAGCCAGACGGGCTTCCCAGGAGACACCAGCTCTACTTTCTAAACAAGGGAGCAAAATAATGAGCCACTTCAAAGAGGACACAACATATCACATGGTTCTGTATATGCAGAGCAAGTAGCTAGAGCATTACCTCCTTGACTTCAGTTATCTTTAAAGCCAGAGAATCCAGAACTCCAGGATCTATAAAATCTTCTAAGGATGTGTGTCTTCCATTCACATAATAACTAGGAAATATGAACAAATATTAGATAACCTACTGTATAAATCAGGGGTTTCCAACCGGTGGTTCGTATTGCAGGTTTTTATTTTATTTTTTCCCAATTGTACATTTTTTTTTCTTTTTGAGTACAATCAATTTCGTCTAAATAATAGTTCACAACTCCATCCCTCTGTTCGAGGATTTACCACACAGGCATATCCAAAGAATAAGTAAAGGGCTCAGCTGGAGACATGACACTGTCCCTGACCACCAGTGTACTGCCAAGTATAGACAGATTGTGTAAAACTCACCAAGTCCAGAAATGTCACTTATACGTAATAAAAATTTACCTCATCTCAGCCACTGTCCCCTCCCCCTACATTAGCAGTCCATAGGTGTCTTTTGCATAAGGAAGATGATGAATGGGCCAAAACCAGTCAAAATTCCATTGTATAAGTAATTGAATTGAGGCAAATGAAATATACAAAATACCTTAGATGAATAACGCAAACAAAAACATTGTGATGGATAAAAGGTTCTGTTCAATAGTGTAACATACAGTGAGAAACATTCCACTGTATATATCCAACTGAATATTCGTGGCACATGTAGTGGGTGATCAGCGTGTAACAAGCCATCTAATTCTAAATCAAAGTCCAAAATCTAAATTCAATCAAAGGTCAACTCACTGGTGCCAGGTGCATGCATCAATGGTCTCAGCTCCAGTCTCCAGAAACCTGGGAGGAGAAAACATGAATGCTCAGACCCTACCTCATTAGCTGCCTCTGCTGTTGACAGGAGAGATAGTACAGCAAAATTTGTCCTAACTTGCACTTGCATCAATCAAGTGGGGGAAGTCTACAGAGGCACAAATTGATAAACCTTTAGTGGATGAGATAAATTGTATATTTGGTGGTGTTATTAGTAGAAGTTTGGCGAGCAGGAGAAGGCCTACTGCGCTTAACGCAGCACTGGGGTGGCCAGGCTTTCATTTGCTTTTAGCAACTGTTCTTGATGAAATTAGTTTAAGCAGATCTGGATTTATACCTTGACGTAAACAAATGTACATTAATACTGTTGATGTGGATGTGCGGTCAAATCGGCTCTGTGTTATAACTGTTGTTGTGATGTAGTGGAATTGGGTTCCCTGTGCTTTTCATCTGTGTTGCCCAATCCTTTCATCTCAAAAAATGTGTGTACGCACAGTTCAGAAAGTCTGTAACAGTGCACATACTCACGTTAAGTTTGTTTTTATGACTCACAACTTTTGCATAAAAAGTGGCCTACGTACGTTTCCAGACCTGTGGTGTGCGTATGGAATGGATATCAATGAGGCCCCAGGCCAGGTGTGGTTTGACGTCTCGTGCTTGATAGCAACTGTCAACAATGTCCATATTTATATTTAACATACTAACTTGTTAAATGTGTAGAAGTAGCCCACTAAATGAAACGCATCCAACTGTTTGTTGGTTAATGCCTCATGATGACATTAAGCATGGTATGCAGCTCTCATGGGATTCATGGGAGTTGCTGCTCAGTCCAGTATAATTGCATTTCTTTCAAGTGGCGACGTTAGCAAGCCTTTTATGAAATTCTTCGCAAGTTTCTACACTCAGACTTCAGCATTTACAGTAAACTTCATGTGGAAAAAAATTTAAGAGGATCATGTTCCACTGACGTGGAGGTACTGTGAACTATGTTACCGTATAGATGGGAACGCCTCTCACCCTTCCAGCAGGTCTTTTCTGTGATCATGTGGTTGAGAGACATCTGGACCATAGAGTCCTGCGTTGTGGTACATTTTAAATTGTCTCATCATTTCTCGGAGATGTACAAAGTCTTGGCCGAGCTGGGTGCCATCTACTCGGATGCCTGCCTTCTTCTCATAACTGTTTGGCTCTGGCAAAATAGACAAATCGATGACTTTTCATTGCAATAAGATATTGATGAAATTGAATTTTTAACATAGCTAACAAATTTATGGAAGCTAAAGAGACGGATGCTACACAATCCTCTATTGAGTTTTAGAGTGTTAGATGATAGATGGAAATGTTTGCTAAAACCTTTCCTCTGATCATTCAGCATAAAATCACAGATTAATGCATCTTGAGTTAAATACTTTTACATATTAATCCCCAGCCCTCTGTAATGCTAATCACTGGTGTGCCCACTCAGAGCATCTCCAAACAGTAAAACAAATTTCTCCTGTCACTGTTTGGAGATGCTCTGAGTGGGCACACCAGTGATTTCATCTCTGATCATATTTTCTGAAAAATCCACCCATGATCACGCAGATTTTCTCTTCATTTTTAGGGAGATTTTAAAGTTTTATAATGAATATTATTTAGGAACTCTCTGACTTCAAAGAAAATATATTGGGCATCAAGCTGTCTTGATAGTAATGTAGTCTATATCTCAAAAAATAAACACATTAATCTTAATGAACAAAAAATCTGACAGGTATATCTTGTGATTCACTATCAACAGTTGCTGAATCATGTTTTTTTTTTGACCAGGTAGACAAAATATTGCAACATTGAGCCCACCGTTTCTTCACTCAGCACTTTTTGGTTGAATGATTTTAGTTTGATGTGATCAGAATTGATAAGAGGAGAATTTGAGGCTATGAAGATTTCTAATTAATCCAGAGTTGCTGCTCTTATAACAACCTCCTAAACATAATTTACAGGAAACTCTGCCAACTGGCATTTGAACTTTGTAAAGTTTCTAAAAAATTGCCTACGTATTGCACAAAACGTGAATCAATAAACGGGCAATGACCACACATAGGTGCATGTATCTCTGATCAAATTGATCTGCCTGCAGAATCTAACAAAGTTTCAGGTTTGGACTGTACCATTGCCCAGCTCCCAGGACATCCTATACTGTTTAGATTCACAGTACTGCATCAGGGACTTGGCATTGCTGCTGTTCCACACATTGTCAGCTGTTCTGAGGAGAGCATTCAGCCCAAAGATCAAATCCATCCCTGAGCAGTTGGCAAAGGAGTACAGCTGGTCCACAGTGTCCTCTGCCAAAGGAAGATTATTTAGTAATCCTCAGAGCTGTGGACATGACTGTATGAAGGTGATGAAAAAGAAAGTTGCTCTACCTGTGAACATCACTTGTCTGTAATTTCTTTTCAGCTCCTCAATAAAAAGGAAGACCACCTGTTGACTCCATTCCTTCTTTAGCTTCTCCTCCAACAGAGAGGGCAGCTCCAGATGCTTACAGGTGTGTTCTAGCAACAAAAGGATACGTGCATCAAAACATGTAGCTGGCTCTACCACACCTCTGTTGGAGCAAAACATCCTTTCAAGTGGGGAAAGAATGCAAATCATCACCCCAACAGAGTAATCATAATGCCTGTAGTATTTTCTATTAGGCTTTATTATTTTGATCCAACAAGATTAGCACCATGTGAACTTACCTACATGGACAGCTGAGGCTGGCTGATGATACTCCTTAGGCGTGAAGATCATGAAGTCTTGTCTGTTTCCACCAAATCTCAAAATTGCTGGGGTTAATGCTTTAGCCAGTGTCTTAAGCTTTGGAGAGCTGCAAAATATAAAACAAGTGAAAACAGAATCAGGATCCATACCCTCATATTCAACAGAACAGCCTTAGAAGACAACTGAATCAAACTCCAATGAAACCCTTTCTTTAGTTCTGGGTGAGATTTCTGCACGTCTCCTTTGGTAGTCAAGTTCACTTTCCTTCAGCAGATGCTCCAGTTATCTAGGTTTGATGGCTGCTTTCTGATAAAATGCCATTTCAAGCTTTTTCCACATTTCTTCAAAATAAGATTCACATCAGGATTCATAGCGGGACACTTCAGAATGTCTTCTTGGTGCTTTTAGAGGTTTGTTTGAGGTCAGGCTCCCGTTGAAGGACCCAGGACACAGGCTTAAGGCTGTAGGTTGGAATGACTTCATTATTTTCTCGATTGTTTTCTGATTTCATGGTTATCCGGGGAGATTTAAGGCACCCATTGCCATTGCAGCAGAGCAACTTCAAAACATCAACGAGCCTCTGTTTATCACGGTAGTTATGGTGTGGATTTTTTCCTTGGAAGCTTGATTTTCTGCCAAATAGTTTGTGCAATACAAAAACGTTCTCATTTTTGTTACAAAAATGATTTTGACTTTTTCCCTATTTTGCCCCTACTAATAAGGTCTGTCTGTATCTCTTCAGTCCATTACATTCAGACATGGATTGTGAAACTGTACTGCAAGTTCACTTGAGTTCAACTTAAAGTCTGCTTTCGTTCTTTCACCATTCAATTAGGGATCAGTTTAATTATTTCAGCCATTTCAGGGATGTTGGCTTCAGCCCCATCAGTCTTTAACATGTTGAAAATTTTGTCAGCAGTGGACACAGATACGTCAGGCTCTTTGGAGATTGTTTTGTTTGCTTTATGTTGCCCAAAGGTTGGTGTTATGTTCTCTCAAGGCTGTACGGATTTCCTGCTTTCCCTTTCCCTCTTTCCCACATTTACTGTGCCACACTCAACAGAAACAACAGAGTGACGCTTGATTCCCGCTGGCTGCAAGAGTCATTATGAGATTGGAGACACCTGTGATAGGGAAAACATTTAAAAATGTCCGTGTTTAGACCTTTGTGTGAGCCATCCGCACACCTACCCGAGGAGCTTCATAAACTTCTCTTCCGCAGCCAGATTGGCATCAATGGCCACGGAGAGAAAGCGCTGGTCCACGGTGCGGAGCGCTCCGGACAAATCCACATCCACCAGCACGTCCACTGAATCTGTGCGGTTCAACTTCAACTTACTGCGAGCGTCCATGCGGAATCCAAGGGAATGAAACGAGACAAAACTCCAAATCAATACAAGCGCCTTCATGACTACAGAGCAGCACGCGCCGTACTTCCTGGATCATTGATCTGCTCCAGTGCGCTTCACGGGTGCGTGACGTTTCCACGCGTGAAACAAAGCTGAAATGGCCGCGTCATGATCCCAACCTTAAAAACGTTGTCACAGATGTGATTTGTTTATTTTCATTCCTTCACTTAACGACAAAAAACTCTTCATGTCTGTAAATCAACTCCCTTTTAAAAAAGCTAAAACTCCACATTAGTAGATGTAAATTCCACAAGAACAAATCGCATATTATTGGAAATGGAAACCACACATTGCGTGCATAAAGTTTCGAAATGAGTAATTATGTCTTATTATTTTCTTCACTTCCCGTGCGGTTTTACTTTGAACTTCACATTTTTTAGGAGTTCGTATGTGGCTGTAAATTGTTTCATTTTGTATTTGGTATGTTCTTGATATGGTATTGTTGAGATTCAGGAAAATTTTGCAGATTAATAAATCTTATCAAAAATGATAATATTATGTCTGTTGCTGTACAAATCACGAGTAATTTCAATTCTTGGCATTGAAGTGCCAGTTCAGGACAAGCAAATCACATGTCCTAAGTTTTGGAGTCCTAAGTCAAATGGTGGACCAACTAACTAACACAATTATAAGAAAAATGAAAAAAAGCAATTTGTACACAGGTCTTTCATTATTGCTTGTTTTTGCATTTAAAGCCCTTTTACCACAGGTAAATTAATTGGTAATTGAGTGCAGATCAAGGCAAATATTTCAGGCTATTTGAAGGAATTTTAATAAATAAAATTGGTGTTTTCACATTAGTAACCCTTTAATGATTCTGTATACCACAAAGAAAATGAACACAAAAAAACTGAAAAAAACAAATCTCTCTCTATATATAGATTATGTAGATAATGTGGCAAAGTTATTGCAATAAAACCCTAAAATTAACGAGTGACTCTTCCCGTAAAAAACTCTTATTCTAGATGTGTTGGGTATAATTTTATACATTTTTCACATGAATGTAAAATAAAACTTTTTATATAAAGACAAACCCATAGGTTGTTACCTCACAATTTAAGAGTCTTAAGAGTGAACTGATGACTTGCGAAGCAATCTGTGACACTTGCTCTTCAAAGCTGCTCTGCAGTACATACAGTACCTCATATATTGTATGTTTCTTGAGCTAATTCAACACTAATACGTTTGCAATTGCTCCACACATTAAATTGCACAAGCCAATTACAGATTTTGTTTTACTCTAAGTGCTTATTTTCTACTGTATGAAGAAAACACCAACAGCAGTTGCGCTAATGGAATATTTAATAAGATACGCATTTGTGGATGAAAAAAATAAAAACAGAATTTACAAAGATAATACAATTTCTCTATATTAAATTAATTGTTAATTATTTAATTAATTATTTTGGTTCTGTAACTGGGGAAGATCCAGTGGAATCATCAGCAAGTCATCAACTTCTTCCTGAAGAGCTGCAGCTTTCTCGTTCAGAAGCATCTGGAACAGAGAAATACATCATCTGACGGAACGAGCAAGAACTGTTAAAAATTGGTACAAACGATGTAAATATTTACTAAATACTCCAGAAAGCACATTGTAATTTAAAATAGGTTTGAGACTGGCTAACATCTTAAAAACATATTTACTTTTGCAGAGGCCACAATCTGGTGGGCTTGTTTCTTGAAGAGGTTCTCAATGGTCTTGGCAAGAATGCTGGGGTCAGCATTGGCAAGGTGAGTCAGCGTCTTATAGCCAGCATTATACAGCTGCCTTGCTCTGGACTAAAAAGAAAAAAGAGAAATTATGTTGCAATTGCTTGCCCTTGACATATATTTTGTTAGTGTGGTTTTTCCCTACAATACAACGGCAACAATCACAGCTAGAACCACGTTAGATTTCATGTTGAAACAATGACAGTCATAATGACCACGCCTGGTTTCCAGTGATGTAAATACGATGTAAATGAGGACATTGTACGTCCTCATTTACACATGCCAACTTTCAATACTTGACAGGACTTCAAACACTGTTCAGTCGGTGCTCAATCTGTATCTAGTAGGTCTGGCCTCTACTACTACTAACAATTTCAATAATTAATATTTATGCAGGTACTCAAGTACAAAATAACTGGTGTTCATTCATTTGTTTTAATGCGCAAAAAAAAAGACATCTTTGTCAATGTTAATGCAAAAAGGAAACTCATTCTCTTTTTCTCCCTCCTGTGCTTATGTGAATATGTCTATTTATTACAGATGACAGGGAGGTTATGATTTGTACCCCAGCCAAAGAATTTATGTTTTTGGATGCGTTTGTCTCTGTTAGCAGGATATCTCAAAGTTAGATTTCAGCAAAAGTTGGTGGGAAGTTAGACCAGGGGCCAACTGATTGGTTTTTGGTATGCGTTGGGATCAAGTGGCAGATACAGCACATTTTAAAGGGTTTCATAATGCAAGACAGGATGATTTCAACATTTTTCATACTTAATCAAGACTGCTTGCCCAGAGTATATGGTCTCAAAGCGACTTTTAGTTATTGGTTATAAATCTAAATGTTTTGGTCCATGCTTGAAGGCTTAAAAGGGTACTTGTGGCCAGCCCTAACACTGAGACTCAGCCCTACCACTGACAAAGCCTGCTCACCTCCATGACCCCAGCCACTTCCATTAGAGGGATGAGTTCGGCTTTAACACAGTAGGTCAGCTTTTTCAGCAGCTCTGATAGGAGAGCTTTGAAAGGCCAAAACTCCTCCAGTTCCTATAATAAAGGAAAGGCATAAATCATCTCTCGCCAAGCTTAGATCACCTCAGTCAACTTCTATGTGGGCAAACCCACTGAGTGGGGACAGATCTGTTTCAATGATACCTCTGTGAAGTGCAGCACACAGGAACAGAAGGCTGAGGAGGAGCCGAGTAAACTCTGGATGAAGCCTCGGCTGAGATGGAATTTTTCTGCCACGCTCCACAGATTAATTTCCTTCAATAAGGAAAAAAGCACCAGGGCCAGGTACAAACGCCTCACCGCCACCATGTCCATATTCTGAAACAAACAACAGTATTTTGTATTTTGCGCAATCTAAAGTCAGAACTCAAAAATGTTTTTACTCTTCCTCGGGGTGAATTTTGTGGCCTTTCATTAAAGAAGTAATTTGCAAAACTATAATGGAGACAGTCTTTGTGAATTAGCAGTGGTTTCATTTTGGGTTGAGGTGGCGTGTTTACAAAAAATTCACACAAATCTTATTTCGTCTCATCTCATCAAAATAGTACAGTATTTTAAGAACAAGTGTGCAAAAATCATGTTGCTGCTGGGTGGTATGCTGTTGAAGTGTTTCCAAGCATCATTTAAAGGTCTGTCAAATTGGCCAAAATATTATTTCAATAAAATTAGTTTTAGTGGGGATTGTGAATTTCTAGACTTAATTTTCTAATATTTATAGTTTCTTACCATTTTCACTGTCTGACCAGCAGCCTTTCTAGCAACAAAACTCTCTGACACTCCAACCGCTGCTGTCATCTTCTGCTCTGCACCAGACAGCATGGTGAACTGGAACAGGCCAGCAAAATGAATGAAAGTTGCATGTTGCATCAGAATATTTAACAATGACATGTGAGGAACATAGACTCTCTACCTGTCGTAAGAAAATCATCCAGTCTGGCGTGCACTGAGAGACCAAGTCATATGGCGTAACCAGGTAAACCAGGTGGAGGTGACTGTTAAGCAACAGGCCTTCCAGTCCTTTAGAGAGGTCTTTGTATAGAACATCACTGTAACTTAGGTCCACTGAGCCTGGGGATACCAGATGGATAAAAAAAAGTGAACACTCAACCATTTGACATTTAAAATAAATCTTGAATATTCATAATTAGAACTGAATCAAACTTTAAATCCTGGTGCGAGAGCGACTGACCTTTATATGTTGCTTTTCCCAACTTGGTAACTTGCAGAGATCCAGCCTGTGCATCTGTAATTGTAATAAGACCCTTCTCTTTGAGGAGACCAACACACTCCTGTACTTTGTCCCAAAGACTTGTCTCCACACACAGGTGCTTCTCTTGAACGTACAGCAGGGTGCCACACATGAAGTTTCGCACTTCCTCTACTGACTTGGTGATCTACATAAAGACGGAACAAAAAAGTATCACTATTGTCCACATAACAATCAATACTACTGTAATTCAACCGGTGATGAGTGAATGGGCAAAGCAAAACATTAAATAAGAGGCATTTACATTTAATCCAATAAGAGACAGGATTAGACTCAGAATGCCCTTTCCATCATCTTGTAATAGGTTGCTGTAACAGTTCTCCATTGGGGCCGATACGAGCGTTTTAGCCTGAAAGATAATATATATATATACAGTATATGTATTAGTTCAAAGCAATGCCTATAATCGTGTTTACTTGTGTGTTCTAAGAACAGTTACCATAATCTTGTCCTTGTCCTGTAGAATGAGGATACTCTCTCCAGCAGAGTCTATCCCTGCCCGACCAGCTCTTCCCACCATCTGCTTGTACTGGCTCCTCTTCAGAAAGTCTTTGGCCACATATGGGGAGCGCAGAATCACTCTAGTTTGTGGACAAACAATTTGTGTTTGTCATCTGAATAAATGCCACAAGTCTCCCAAATAATGTCTGTGCATTTACAGAACAAGAATAAGACTTTTTAAATTACGCTCCAACTCTACCAGACCCTTTTCAAATAAAGGAGAATCAACATTAAAGAACCAAAACAGTTGTTTGCATATATTTACCCAGTTGGTATAACTTATGTAAACTTATTAATTACTCTCGATAATTTTCAATTCATATGTTCAGATTTCCAAATGTGCGTGCAAAGTGGTTATAATTATTTCTGCATGTTGTTTTTCCCCCACCCTTGGTCTGACAATAAAGGAGTGAGTACAGTAGTCTGGGGTGAATGAGGAAGAAAAAATAAAACCTATAATTACTAAAACTTTATACATTTTTAGCATTAGAGTTAATGTAGCGTTAAGTAGCCTAAATGTACAACTATGCAGCTTTATTTATACAAAACAAAGACAGAAGCACAGCTTTTGGAGTCACACGGCAGTGACTGAGCAATCACTTCCTTGATATCAGAAAAAGCACTTAAGTTTTTATCAAACTAGTTAATGTCATGCAAAAAGATTAAAAGAACAAAAAGAAAGACAACTACTATAAACAAAAGAATTTAAGCTACTATGGTAGCTCATGTCATCATTTGTCACCAGGCTTTAAGTGAGATTCAGGAGAACCATCGAAAGGCAGCGAAGACTTTCCTTGTATGTCACATTAACGACAGCAACGCATCAAGTGACCTAATAGCTGGCATTAAAAAGTCTTCACTGACCTGCGAGCAGGCAAATTGATCCCTGCAGCCAGTGTGGAGGTACATGCAAGGAGGCAGAGAGTCCCCTTGGAGTAGGCCTCCTCCACCAATTTCCTCTCCTCAGTGGTAAGCCCACTGTGGTGATAGGCCAAACCATATGGCACGGTACGCTTTAGCACTGGACACACTGCGCCATTCCCACTGTTCCTCAGCTCTCTCAGCAACAGGGCCTTGTCTGCCTCCCTGTGCTGCAGATACTCCCTGCAAGAGTGAAAAGCCTGAATCACAACTAGCAAAATAACAGGACAGAGTAGGAGTTCCCAGTCACCTATTCTACTTACTTTTTCAGATATTTACAAATCATCCCAGCTACATTTTCACAGTTCTTCTTGGTGGGGCAAAAGACGAGGCATGAATGCGCTGGAATGACTTCCGTCACCAGAGCAATAATGTGATCTGGGTCCACCTTTTGCATTGTGCTGGAATACTGTGGGAAAAATGCAACATTGGACATGCAGTCAGCCATGAGCATAAATTAAATGTCTTGAAATGGACTCAAAATGCAAAAGAATAGGTAAATATGTGATTGGGTGAACAATATCACATTTTTTCATGATTTGGGGGCAATTACATCTACAACAAGGTCATTAACATTGTTTTTTTCAGCATTTCTGGTAATATTAGGCTTTTCCTAAGTCCATAACACTTTGTGTGGACCCAACTAAACTCCTAACATTACAGGCTTTTCCATATGTTCCATGATGGTGTTCTGTGGATGCATGCAGGTTCACTCTACCGACTAATATGCAGAACAAATAAACTCAAGAGTAGAGCTCGAAATGACTGTCTGGTCATCTCTGAAACTGACAGGACTCAACTGCTCACATTGGATTTGGTCAGATTTGGACAACATTTATAAGGTAGATGCTGAATCTTGGGTGAGGTTCATGGATATCTCTGGTGCCATAGTATAGCTCCTATAATACATGTCAAGTCAAGCTGAGTCCAGTCAAGTCTATTTATACAGCACATTATCAAGAATAAACTGAGTTGCGCCAAAGTGTTGTACAAAGGTGAGAGTGAGAGAAGCAATAACAATGTGAAAGCAACAAGAGAACAATAAAATAAGATACACTAAAAGAGCGTACACAAGAAAAAACTGGGTTTGTGGGCTTGAATTACACAGTTTAAATGTGTTTCTCTTTTGAATCTCTCCTCAGTCAGGATGTTCAGATTTCATTAGAAGCTGCTTGTCTGTGATTCCCACTCTGTTTTCTCAGTGGAAGTGCAAAGCTTTTACAAACTTTGGAGAGCATTCACACAAATACTACATACTCTGCTTACCTTGAACTTGAGAACGCGTGACAATCTAAAACATTCCTCTTCCTTTGGGTGAACCTCGTAGATAGTGTCCTTCACCTTCACATACTCCTTTAGTTGAACCTACAGAGGGGGGAAAAAAGCAAAACTGTTTGATAGAGCGGAAGATTTTTAGCAATATATTGGTTAATTAAATTTCTTCACAAAAGGGAAGTCTTTTTTGAAGCTGTATTAAGACAGCTCTATTAGCTAACAGTGGTTGAGGAGACAAAAATGGCAAAAATTTATTCAAATACGGTTTCTATATTTATTTTCCAGCTGAATTCCACACCTAGCATTCCATAAGTCATCACCCTTTTACGAATAATTTATATTTCAATTCATAATTTACTACAACTATATTTGACTTGCATTGCAACAATGACTTGAGCTAATTTATACCAGCTAGCTCAAGTACAGCAAATGTGAGTAAATTCATTCATCAAGTAACAATATGGAGTCACAAGATGTTTCCGAGGAAACCAGACAGTTACTAAGATAACTGGGTATCTGGATTTCCCAGAAATTTAAATACTTTTATTATGATAATCATGAATTTTCCTCAAATTTTGGGATATTTAACCATTTTCCAAAAGACTTCAGCCCTGGAAACACAATTTAAAATTACATTACATTTTCAAAACCATGACCATATCAGTAGTATAATACTCACTCTCTATGTACAATATCCATGTACAGTATATGTTAAGTAATCCATCAAAACGAACACGTTATCTGCAACTACTCTTGCATGGTAGTGAACTACAGACTCTTCAAATCAAACAGCACAACGAAGCATGACGTTCATGCTACAAATTGCTCAATGGAAGCAAAGCTTCAAGTTCAGGAAAATTGATTCCATATAACTGTAACATGAATAGAAATGTCTGTCTGGGACTGTTCCATTAGAACACACAGTCCAGCGTGCCACTACACGATTCTTTGAACTTTACATACAGTTAAAATAAAATATGTAATCTTCATGATAACTAAACTGAACTACACAGTAATACAATAGTACCAGTGTCCTTCAATAGAGTTTAAATATCACTTACAGGTCTGAAGTCATTACTGTAATTTTCAGCTCGCAAAAATGTCTGAATGTCTTTGATGTTTCCCAGAGTGGCACTCATTCCAATGATCTGAGTTGTTGCTGAAAAGGAATTGAGTTGGATCACTTATTTAATTCAAAAACTGCATTGAAAGTAAAAACAAAGTCAGTATAAAGGAAACTTACTACTCATATTAATCACTTTGGCAAGTGTCATTTCAATAATAGCTCCTCTGCTGCCATCACCGAGCATGTGAAGCTGTAGACGGAGGGAAATTTGGTCACTGAATCTAAAGAGCGCTGTAACATTTTACAGCACATTTAAAAAGAAAAAAATTAAATCTCATAATATGCAGTAAAACCCATCTCTGTACCTCATCAACAACAACCAGTCCCAGGACATTTAGCCTACTGGTCTCTATCAGAGAGTTGACCAGGCTATGGGCTTTTTCGATTGTAGCAACGTAGAGAGAACTTTTGTTTCTTCTCTTCACTGGAGGGAACCTGCCCTTGCTGCCAGCATACTCCTCTACCATGAAGTCCAGGTCCAGGCCAAAGCTTGCCAAACCCCGAACCTGCAAATGTGTGTGTACAAATTGAGTTAACACTCGTAAATGAAAAGGAAATTGAGTGCACATGAAAGCATACAGGGTTCAGGGTTATTTAAAGGATTTTGGATACATTTAATCGGCCTTTTCACAATAATAATCTATTAATAGTAGCGTAAACCACATAGAAAAGGCATAAAAATAAATTGAATATCTAGAGAAGTTATGGTAAAAACAGCACAGGTTTCTCTTTATTTTTGATGTGCTAGGTATCATTTTATACCTATTTACTCAGAATATGTGACAATATATTCAACATCTTTAGAAATATTGTACTTTTAACTCAATTTTAGACTAAAACTTAATGAACATGGACCCACTGGTGGTTACCTAAGTTTAAGAAGTTAAATAATCACCTAAACCCCCTCAAGTCTCTGTAGTGCATTTTCTATTTTCCATAGGTCTCCTACCTTCTCTTGCACCAGTGATATGTACGGTAGGATGAAAAGACAATCTTTCTTCCGACACAGTAGTTCTCTGAGGATGAGGATCTCAGCGACAAGTGTTTTCCCTCCACTGGTGGGAAGAGAATAGATTAAATTCTTCCTTTCCTGTATACATTCCAGGTCCAGACATGTCTTTTGCCAATCTGAGTGGGGGAAAAAAAAGTGTTTACAAGATTGCTCTGCAATTATGCTGGCTTATGTAAAAAAAAAAAAAAAAAAAGGAGACAACAAAAACTTTGAATCACCATATAACTTTGTGATTCCTTTAACTTCATATACAAGTTCCTTCACTTTGGTAGGAAGCCCATAGAACGGTCCAAGGTCTGTTGTCTCCACTGATACAGTTTCCATGGCCTGCATGGCAACACTCATCTCCTCAGAAACCACAGCTTCTTTCAGAGCTATGCTTCGTGACACCCTGAAAGGAGCTGCCGCGTTGCAGAGCATAGTTTGCTTCAGCCGATCTGTCATGCTCCTTCTATGCTTAGGGAAACTACCTGTTTGTCTCTCATTTTTATCTTCAATTTCCACCTCAGCATCAGCTTTGAGGGCCTTTTCACAGTATTTAAAAGGTGTGGAGGTTTTAGCCCCTTCCTGCCATTTGCTCCTATTTTGATTTTCAATGTCTTGAAATTCTCTCTGTGAAGCTGGTAAGTCCTCGAAGGGTTCATTTTTGAGTTTATCTAGGATGGAGTCAGTAAGAATATCACCACCAACTGGCTTGGAGAGGCCACCTCGGGATGGCTGAAAACTTGTGATGGCAGCATCTTTCTTATCCGCAGGTTCAGCGTGGATTGCAGAGTCGAAATCATCTTGTCTCTCATTTTGCTCTACACAGTCCAGCTTTTCCAGGAAAGAGCTGTCATTTAGGATGCTGTCATAATCCCCAAATAAATCCTCGTTGTCACTGCAATACTAACAAAAAGAAACCACTGTGTTGTTATGTGTCAGAAGTCATGAGATTAAGTCTTTAAGAGGTTGAAGAAAATGTAACATACCTCAGCATCTTTTACATCAGTCCCAGTAATGGTGGACACACTGTGTGGAGGACATCGCTCAAAGCTTTCTCTCTTTTTAGCTGGAGTAAGGTGACTTTTAAAATTCTCTCTGGATCTCTTCCTAGAGGATACTCTTTTCACTTTGATTTCTTGCTTTTCCTCATTCATTATTGTCCAGACCAAGCATGTCCACTAAATTATAAACGTTACATTTCAAAGCGCACACACAAACGATTAAATAAAACAAGACCAAAAACTTATAACCCGGAATCTATATGCAGCCTCCATACCAGTTCATAGGCAAGTACGCATTGTTAAAAACACTTCAGTAGTCTGGTTAAGACTAGCTTCCCTTCGACACTTGGCCAAAACATTATAGTTCTTTCACACTCCATTCCCCAAACTGAAAATAGCCGACACCTTTGATCATAAACTCCCGCAGTTTAAGCTAGAAAAGGACAGACAAGACTGACCAGCAGCCCAATCAAAACAATTAGGATTGGAGGCTACAGCGTGAGCGAATAATTTCTGAACGGGGTCTAACAGAAGATGATGGAAAATTTACCTCCGTCACTTCCGCTTCTTTTTACCGGCTATTTAGATATTTCCATGATTGGCCCCTCGGCGGTATTATGTTTATAAAAAACTAAATACAATCAAAATGCAAACGACACGACGACTGTGTTTGTTAAAGTTTGCCCTGCTTAAAACGAGCTGTTACTGTTATTAGTAATATATTCTATCGTTAATATATTATATTATTATGTTGTGATTTTATTATAATAGTCGATTAGGATTCTCAATTTTTCGATTTAAACAAACCAACAACAGCATTAATACAAAAATGCACAAATGTGGAGGAACTAAACGGCAGTTACATAGAAAGTTCCGCAAAGGACCGGAATTACTGACGGACAACTTCCTGTCTTGTGTCAGGTCAAAATGTTGATTCTGAGAGGTCTTGGAAAACTGCAGTGTATTTTATCTCAGCGTGGAACAACAGGTAAGACGATAAAACGCAGCAAACCACTGCAGACATGTGATAGATAGAATCAGAAGTATTAGACTGTAATATTAATTAACTATTAAGTTAGTCGTTATCCAAATTGATAGTTGCGCTAATGCTAACGTTAGCAAATCACACACAGCGTTCTGTTAGTGAACTGAACTGAATTGTGTTTTCATTACCTGATACACATTTCAGGTTTAAGAGGTTTGTCCGCCACCTCCAATTTAATCCAAAGCAAAGATGACGGGGTAAGATTTGACATTCTGATTTACAGAGTTTCTGTTACACTACTGGTGTGTATGATGTGTCTAACGTTGTCATTCTCTTAATTTCTAAGCTTGTTAAAATGGAGAATCCGTTCAAAGAGCCACAAAAGGGATGTCTTCTCTGCAACATCACAGTAGATTACAAAAACATTCAGGTGACTATGCATTTATGATTTGCTTATATTTGGTTGTTGGCTGATATGTAGTTGTAGTGCATTCACTCATTCCTGTTTTTCCTTCTAGCTGCTATCTCAGTTCATTTCCCCCAACACAGGGAGAATATATGGTCGGCACATAACAGGTGAGTGTGTGACAGTACTGATACCTACCAGTACATATGCATCACCCCACTGTCATCTGTGTTACTATATTACTTGGTTGCTAGTTGTATTTAGTGCATGATCACAAATGGGATAAAAACTGTTGAAATACCAGACTGATGATTATTGTCCTTTTGGTTTGTTTTCTAGGCTTATGTGGGAGAAAACAAAAGCAAGTCTCAAAAGCAATTAAGAAAGCTCAGGCAATGGGTAAGTTTCTGGAACATTATTGTCCCTATATAACATTTTTGAAGATGTCATGAGAATGGGGTTGTTTTGGGCTTCTTTTAAAAAAAAAAGATGATATGAATCAATGATATCATGATGTTTTAATCAAGCTTTGAATTAATGGGTCACATCAAACTGCTGAAAATTGGAAGTGAGGCTGTCAGACCAACGCAAATACCTGCGCTTTTTTAAAATGTATCCTTCTGCAGAGTTCACCGATCTAAAAGCAGAACTGTATCCACGGAGCGTGTTCCTTAGGCTCAGTAGGATCCCTGTCTCTGGCTGTTGCCTTGAGCTTTGTAGAAGCAAACCTAAAAATGCTACAGTTAAAACACCCCACAACTGCAAAGAAATCTGACAGCTGCGCAGATGATTGACAAATCTCATTCAAGTTAGGGTAAAATGGAGGAAGTAAATAGACTAGAGGCATGCATTTCTCCAGTCAGCCAGTAGGAGGATCCTCAGACCTCTGCCCGTTTTACTGGTTTCTGTCATTGGACCAAGGGTGGGTCTTCTACAAAGGTTTCCACCCAGCACTGACCTTTATTTGTTTGAATTTCCCAGGACTACACCTAAGTATCATTTTCAGGCTTCCAGTATTTGCTGTTTTGTTTTGATTAACTATTCAAAATATAATATTTTTTTAATGAAACTGTTCCATTCATAATCAATAATGTGAGGCGCAGTTGATGTATTCTTGAAAATACTCAAAGTATTGCATCAGTAATGTATGCCTTTACACATATGGCACATGTTGTGTAAGTGGTTGCATTCTTGAAAAAATAAGCTGTTGTCAAAACATTTTTATTTCACAAACCAAAACTAAAAATAAACTCCAGTAAAAAAAATACCAGTGGACAGTAAGTCTATGTATTATCCTATATGTTGTAATATAAACTACTTAAGATTTGTTTTTCATAAATAATATATTTTTCCCCCACATGCAGGTTTCATGTCAGTGACCCACAAGCACCCACTGTTTATGAAGGATCCCAACATCTGTGGTATAAAACATCTGGATTAGAACAAGTGCTATATTCAATGTCTTTTTTATTTGTAATGTTTTGTTCATTAAAGAATTATGTAACTGTCCTGTTGTTGAAAATTTGTTCCAACTCATTAGTAACCTAATTTTCTCTACATGGAATGGGCATCAGTTGTGAATGACAAATACAAACGCATATTATTCTGTAACTGAGGACAGCTCAAATTTGGAGATAGTAGTTCTTTTAGGAGTAATTGTCACATCAGTGAATGGGGAAGCACTGTAAATAACATCTGGTAATGCATGTAATAGTTTAATCAAAGCTGTCATATTAAATAGAGGAATTTTTCCAGGGTCAATGACTTTACACACAAACATAGAACCAGGTTGCAGCACTGTATGTGTGATGTTTGTTAAGAGAAATAGTTGTACACAATGACTGATTTAGCAAACATTTGCTTGATGAGCTGGAAACGACTGTCCAGTGATTACAACAATGCAGACTAACACCAGAAAATATAAATCAAGTCACTATAGAATTGAGAGGAATCTTAAATCTTATGCCTTATCTGGTTAATGTAAAGATTAGTTCACTCATTGAGCCCGCTAACAAACACAAATATTCACTAAAGTACTACAAAAGGAAGTTATGCAGAGTCTAAAATCCAAACATTAAAAACATCTGACAGTCATGAATCATTTGGTGACAAAAACAAAACCCAAAATTTAATGTGAATATAAACCAATGGATGCCACAAATCAAAAATAAAGTGTTGAAAACTAACCCATTATGTCTGTCAAAATGGACAATAAGTCATTTATTCCACTCTAAAATTAATTTTGTTTATTGCTGAATGACAGATTATAACATTTATATATAGTTGTTGAACATTTCATCTTTGAAAAATGGTTAAAACAACAGTAATAACAAAACTCTTAAGATAAACATTTTTCCATGGGCATTATGCATTTCTGACAGCAATTAAAGTCATCTGCTTTCATACAAAATGCAACCAATCATAAATTGGTTTATAGCTTACTCATCAAGACTAGCTTTTTTACGTTTTCTCTCCCTCCCCAGCTGTGTATCTCTCAACCTTTTGTGGGTGACTGTTTTGCCCAGAGGTAGCTGAGAGAACAGTCCCTCCATTTTTCCTGCTTCTGGATTTGGCAGTGTTGCGACAATGTTCTCAGTATGGTCAGTAATGCAGGATTTGTTAAGTACAGGAATGCCATCAAGGGTTAAAGTCTGTGTTTGGAACAGAGGTGGGCAGGCAAACAGGGCTCTGATGGCCTCCTGGAGCAGGACATTTGTCTTTGGCTGAGGTGGAGAGTCCTCTGTGTCTGGAGAGAAAGACAACATTATTATTTTAACATTTATTTCATTTCTTGCTTGAAATGTGTCCAGAGTTCTCCATGTGAACTGTTTTATTATACTGTCAAACATATCATGACAGTAGATCCAAGAAGGTGGTCTTAGCAAGAACACCAGCACAAACTCGATTCCTCACTCAAGCCCAGAAAGAAATGCAACTTCACCTACAATGTATCAATATTCAAGTACTAGCTTACGAGAAAATTTAGCTTTTTTTCCACTCAAAACTGGTGCTCAAATCCTCTAAGGCAACAATCTGAGAACAATCTAGTTCAGTCAGTGTGTTACTGGTCTGTCAGAATTCACCTGAGATGCATTCACTGAAAGCTCTACACATGCAGATAGACATACTTGTTCCTAATGCATTCCGTTTCTTCTCACTGAGTCTTTTCCGGAGTCCTGAAACTTCTGACATGAGTGATTCAACCAGTCGTTCACTCTCATTTACATCCCTGCAGGCTTTCTGTCAATTCAAAACAAAGTACCTCAGTATGAGGAAAACATAAAAGACCAAACCCTAATGCCTATGTCAATGCAAGATTAATGCCACATCCCCAATACGTACTTCCAGTTCAGACTGCAAAGATTCATTCATTTTGTTAACTTCATTTACTTCTTTCAGCGAACCATTAGAGCAGAAGAATTTCAACCTTAAAGAAAAGAGTTCAAAAATAAAATTCCATGGGAGACAAGCAAACACAAATCTGCATGCAAAACCTGTGAAGCCCATTTCATCATACTCATGTTTCTTCATGGTGATGTTGTAAGCAACTGCTGAGCAGGGGGCAGACACCTTCCAATATGCTAACTGTTCCAGCAAACCCAAGTTGTTGACCAAGACAGGAATCTTAACGAATTGCCTGTACAGAATAAAAACACAGGATTATAATCAACATCTGGAGGAAATCCTAAAAACAATGTAAATGTCCTAAAGTGTGAATGTCCAGATCTCAATTCTCAATCCAATTGAGAATTTGTAGCTGGACCTCAAAAGGAATGTCAACTCACAATCCCCACTCAACCTGACTGAGCTGGAGCAGTTTTGTAAAATAGAATGGGGGGAAATTGCAATATTTAGATGTGCAGAGCTGTTCAAGCAGACCTATCCAAACAGGCTCAAGTGCAAATATTAAACAGTGATTTAAAGGAGGTGAATGGGTATGCATACAAAAATTTTCTGTTTAATAGTTACAATAAATTTAGACGAGTATGTAGAAATGTTTTTACATTGACGTTTTGAGTCTTTTTCTGTTCATTGTTGTCAAAAAAGCCCATCTGTTCAGTTTTTCACAAAAGATTCATATAACTGAAAAATCTCTAAATCAAGAATGTAGGTCACCTGCTGCGTGAAATGAAGGCAGCGTACTCCGTCCTGTGAGTGGAGCCTAGCGACGTTAACTTGCTGGGTGTCAGCAGCAGAAAGATCATATGTGGGTTGGATAGTGCAGACTTCAGGTTCTCATGGACAATCTTTTCTCGGAATGTCATTTGCTGATCTGTGTTCCTTCGTTGTCTGTACCACCCAATCACACTCTCCTCAAATATGAGACAAAATAGAATAAACAATCACTTTTCAATTGCAGGAACAGTCTTCTAAAACAGAACATTTCAAAATCACAATAGGAGTTATTTGGAACCTTTTAAACAAAGGTTCCAAATTAATGTGTGTATTTGTAATTTGTATGTCAAAATAATGACAAATATATCACAATGTTGTAATTTTTGTGGAAACTCAACTGAGAAAGTTGGGTTTTTTTTAAATGGAAATGTTGGTCTTTGTCTTGTCCACTGAATTCAATGTGACAAATCAAAGTATTCTATTACGAAAATTTACGTTCTGGAACAGGAACAAAATGTTGTGTAACTCCTGCATTTGTTAACTTGTAAGGAAGGAAGGAAATTGTTTTATTCAGTTACACACAATAATAGCTGACGAATGGTGAATTCTAATTCAGCCCTTTGAACAAGGACAATCTCCGACCAGCCAAACTTACCTTGCGCTGCCTAAAACTGATTGCTCTTACTGCACACAACCCTTACTTTAACACAGTTTACAGCAGACTTACCTGTTTACTGTCTGCTAAGATCTTTTTTATTGCATCCAGGTTCACCTCTCCAGCACTGCTATAAAAGCTACAAGAGATTGTGAAAAAAGAAGACATTAACGATAGAATAATTTTTGCTAAAATAAGACAAGCAGCTGTTATCCCATTAAAGATAAAAGAAAAATCTATATTGAAAATACGTCATACTTAAGTCTAATCTTTCAAAAAGTACTTACTGGTTCAGTTTGTGGCAGGCTAG
>OMNV01012657.1:68489-85172 GCA_900303265.1 Brotula barbata
TTATTATTAATAATATAATATTAATAATAATAATAATAATAATAATAACAACAATAAATAAAAACAATATCACCAACAACAATAATAAAAATAACTACTTACTATAAATTTCCTCAATGTGAATGTGATCAACTTGAGTGTCACTGATGGTTATTTGCTCTTCAAATTTGCTCTCTCCAAGGATGAGACCTTCCTAAAAAAAGTAGCAGAAATATTAATTCAGGCACTGCCCTCAAATGACATTTTCTGTGCATGAAAATGAGAGGGCATTTGACATTAGCCATTCTGAATTTGACCTTAATTGACTGTGAAGTGACAACTGATAAATAAAAAAATATATTTATGCCTACTTGAGCTAAGATAAATATGTGATTAATCTTTCTTTGAAGTCACACAATTTGAAATTTGAAATATCCAGCGGTAGTTTGTAAAGTCCCCATACAACCCACCATTAGGACCCAAGGGTGAGCAGGCAATATCCCTATGAGCTGTATTGTTCTTTCCCAGAATGCATTGTGGTATACTTGGCATCTGAGGAAACATTAATAATTGTACTGAAAACACGTAAGATATGTTTGTTTGTTTGTATATATTTATGGTTGTCATTTATGGAGCAGTTACAATATCTAAAAACTATTAAAGTTCCAGTTTTAAGGCATAGACTTATGTAATTTCACCCTTTAAACTTCTCAAGGTGTACTTCCTATCATTTATACCGAGTTTATATAAAATTTATCCTGATATATTTGGGAAGATAGGACATGTCACCGTAATTTCAAACAAATTAATTTAGAAATGGAACCATTAACATTTACTTGAGAGATTCTGAGGTTATTTGAACAGATCTATGAATGGAGTGAGGGTTGTCCCGTAAACATAGCTAACTGCCTAGCTCTGAACAACTTTAACCGTCAGTCTGGCATTAGCTTGAAGTTGCAGAAATTAAATCAATGTCAGATAAAACTGGTCAAAACCAATCTTAAACCAAACAAGCACAATAAATCATAATTTTGTTTAAAAGTAGATAAATAACCGACATAGATGTTGTCTGCCCAGAAACAGGATAGCTAGCTAACAACTTGACCAGTTCCTGTGAAAACACTGCAGTCGTAACCGTTACATACAATACATTCAGGATAGAACCCCTCACTCACCACGTCTGCCTCACTGTTCATATGCTTAAACATTAACGACGCCAGAACAATCCCGGACATTCGAACAGTCGGCTCCGCCATGTTTATTGACTACAGCGCGTTTCCCATGAATGTTTGGCAGCGTCACGGCAGCGCACCATACGCGCAGTGCCTGCCTGCGATTTTCCTGCGCAGTCTAGCGTCAGCAACAAGTAATGAAGGGGCGTGTTTTAAGCAGAGCAGCCCACAGCACCCACTCACCAGGCCTGCTGAGGAAAACACGCTTACTTCTTCCTACACGACTGAGAGACGCTGTCATCACATTTCAGGTATTCATTTCAACCAAATATGCGTTGTTTGTTGTTGTTGAAGTCACAGTTTTGTTTGTATATTGACTATGAAAGCACGTTCAGCTTAAATAGTTTCAACATAATACTCTAACACACACCTAGGCGAAAACATGATCGCGTTCTTACTGTTTTGCAGATGATGTCACACAGAGGTTGCCACAGCTGTTAATGATGGAGGACATATGGAGTGTAGTAGGGTTTTTTTTCCAGGTGTGGATGTTTGTGGTGGTGTTCTTCATCATGCTACCTGCCATGTTTGGCCTCTCCCTGGGTGTCACTGGGGTCTATATTCAGATACTGGTCAAAATTCTGGAGGTAAATGAAACGTAGTGCCAAATGGGTTAAACCACCACCCCCCGCCCCCTTTTTTTTTTAACCGTGCCTTGATAGATAGTTTGCCCTCGCAATGATGCACAATTACTCAATTCATTGTTTGTCTTGTAAAATGTGCAACAGACTTTGTTTAAGGTGATCTATAAACAGATTTCTCTGCAGTGGGCCACAATACGAATCCAAAGAGGACGCAAGGAGAAACCCAGTGTGCCTGTACATCTCCCCAATGGTAAGCAAGTTCATTCAGCTGACTGTGAGTGACTCTACTGAAACAGAATACAGAAGAAGCTTGACTCTCTTGCCAGACCTTCTTCTATTCTTTGTGGCACTTGTCCCTTATTATTTCAACATTATTACATTTTTATACCCCAAGTTATGTGGGTAATTTTTCCATAATTTGGCCTGTTTTGTAATATGATTATTCAAACATCTTCCTAATGTGACCCCATGTAGACAATGTTTTCTGACAGACATTAGACAGAAGCAGCCACAGCTCCTGGTTTTTTCACTCTGAACATGGTGTCACGTTGAACAAGGAATTGGATTCTTTTGTAGGCAGGACTGACACCACTCATGTGACTTTGTGTGAGTGTGGGGTTTCTGCATTGGTCAATACTCAAAGTTGATGTAGGGGTACTGAGTAACAGTCTGGAATCCCTCAGCTCGTCACAGACTGATGATGTAACAGTCGATTGCATAACTTGGGCCAAATAGCCAGTTCAGCCTTCATAGCAGAATACTGTGAAACACAGTCTGTCCTCCACTGCAGCTGTGCTAATATGTGCGGTAGATTTAAATATCTCTGGCAGTTTATCTTGGCTAATATATGATGCATATTGTGTAACTGCTACATTGTGCCATAAATGAAGGCATTGGGTATGTCAGGACAATGTAATGAACACTGAACAATGGAAAGCTGAGCAGCTTTCACAATATAAAATATGATATAGTTGAACTATTGTACAGAGTTGAGTGCGTGTCACATGTTTGGTCTTACACAGCATAATATACCAGATTATTCACTGAGGAGTACAGCATGTGTTATCGCTGTGCTTCCAGTCTTTGTGCTAAGTCAGACTAAACACATCCTGGCCTTGTGTTTGTATGAATGGACAAAGACAAAACTGATATCAAATAACTCTTTGTAAGATCAAACACGAGTATTTCAAAAGATCTTGGCGTGTTAATATATCTTTATAGATGAAAACCCAATTGTTAATGCAAAAACATAATACGTAAACTCTTTCAACTCTAATGTAAGCAATAATTCCATCATCATGAAGTTTTATATGAATTTCAAGGGAAAACAAAATGAAAATGGGGATGGAGTGAATGATCTTTCTTTATCTTGGTGGTTGTTATCTTTGTTTGATGAGGATTTTAATTTTTTTAAACTTTTTTCTATTTGTATGTGATTCTTGCTCAGGCATTATTCAGAGAGAGGTGGGCTCCATGGAGGAGGAGATGGGGGACTTGAGGCGTTCTCAACCACTTGCAGAAGGGGAGTTTGCTCTGAGTGATATCCTTTACTTCTACAAGAAGGGCATGGAGAGCATTGTGGATGACCAGGTGACCCAGCGCTTCACCTCTGAGGAGTTGGCCTCCTGGAACCTTCTTACACGTACCAACCAAAACTTCCGCTATATCAGCCTCCGTCTTTCCATTATTTGGGGCTTAGGCGTCTTTGTACGCTACTGTGTCCTCTTTCCTCTCAGGTCAGTCTGAGCAAACCGCCCCCTTTCACCCACACTTGTTTAGGGAAATAATTGATGCAGCCGTGGTTGCTACTTTGGTCAAAATGGTTTTTTTTTATATCAACATCTTTATTTATTGAGAAATTCAGTTGTCTCTCTTGTGTCCTGAAGGATCACCCTGGCTATCATTGGTCTGTCCTGGCTTGTGATTGGAACAAGCCTGGTTGGATTTCTCCCTGAGAGCAGGTAAAGTATCTTGTCAAAATGGTACCAAATGAGGAGGGAATAATTAAGGTGTATGCTAAATGTGTGGTTTTTGTGCCAATGCACTGATTTTCTCAGAGATCCGATATTTTGTATTAATGATATCATATTGCAGTGCAAAGAACTGGTTGAGTGAGTTGGTCCACCTGACATGCTACAGGATCTGTGCCAGAGGACTCTCAGCCACCATCCATTACCATAACAAGTCAGTCCCAGCTAAACATGTTAAAGCCATCTACAGTGTGCTTTAATTCTTACTCCTCAGTTGCCAGAATAATTTTTTAGTTCATGTTAACACAGCTTCACCTCATTTTCCAGAGAAAACAGGCCCCAAAAAGGAGGACTATGTGTTGCAAATCACACTACACCTATTGACGTTGTTATTCTGGCAAATGATGGCTGCTACGCAATGGTAGGTTTGGTCAACATGGGAGATCATCATGTCACCTATATTAGATGTTTTCATTCAGCTGCCAGTGCGACACTTTTCTCTGTGCCATTCATAGGTGGGTCAAGTTCACGGAGGACTGATGGGGGTCATTCAGAGATCGATGGTGAGGTCTTGCCCCCACGTGTGGTTCGAGAGATCAGAGATGAAAGACCGCCATGCAGTGACCAGCAGGTGAGACAGTCAGCAGGGGAAAGATACCTCTGTTAGAGCAGAAAGGGTAGCGGCAGCTGCAGAAATACAATTAATAATGCTGAGTTCATATTTTGATATACACTAACATTCTGCATTTAGCCCCTGGAAACCTGCAGTTGGGATTTAGCCACTTTACGCATCACATCATAACTATCTCTCTAAAACTGGATAAATTTTCTTTATTACCTATTTATTATTATTCTCTGTTTTACTTATAGATTATGACCACAGTTTTATCTCTGACATCGTGATAGAGCAAACTGGGCTTGAGTCGATAATTGTTATGAATATTCTCTTGGGAAAACATATCTCATTATAAGCTGTTATAGTGATATTTATTCAGATAAGTTAACAAGTAAGTAGCCTGTCCTTGGAAATTTACCACATGACATGATTTTTTTAAATATCATTTTGTGGTCTCTTTACATCGTGACTGCAAAATTTAGTCAATGAATCATCATCGTGTCTGACTAAAGGAAATGTGTTCCCCCTCTCCGCAGGCTGAGAGCTCATGTTGCAGCTAAGACCAAACTTCCCATCTTGATATTTCCTGAAGGTTGGTCACTCTTATGCCGTGAGGTAACACGGCATTATGTAGCTCGTGATTTGAGGATGATGCTGGGGTTGTCATGGGGTCATTTCTGTTTTCTAACAGGAACCTGCGTCAACAATACATCTGTCATGATGTTTAAGAAGGGAAGCTTTGAAATTGGTGGGACAGTATACCCAGTTGCGATAAAGGTGATAATGATTTTGTTTAAGTTTGCACTGTATTGATGACGTTGCTTGAATTCTTAGTGATGTGCTGTGTTCATAATTTAGTGGCTATGAAAATGGAGTTCTCTACTTTTTGCAAATGAGCTCTTCATTTATAATGAATACGTTATTTGCTACACTTTTCCTGTTCTAATGGTGGCTCTAAAGTAAAGCCATTCAAGATCATTCTAATCAAAACTTGAATTTTACTGGACGCATCAACATGACATCAACATCAACAACAACAACAACAACATAGAGGAAATAAATGCTGAAATATGTAAGCAAATAACATAGACCTGCAACCTTAAAACTGCTCCTCATTCATAAGTAAAGCATAACTTATTTACAGTTTTAGATTAGGTGGAAAATCCCATTTGGAATTGAAATATTCAAATGTGATCAGATATTGTGAATTTACCTGGATATATACAGTTTTCCACCAACTCTGCTGTTTTGCAGTATGACGCACGTTTTGGTGACGCTTTCTGGAACAGTGCCAAATACAACATGGTGAGCTACCTGCTCCGAATGATGACCAGCTGGGCCATTGTAGTCAATGTGTGGTACCTCCCTCCAATGACGATACAGGTAGAAGTCACGACACATTCATTTCCATGTTTAAGACGTGCTTTTGGCATTTCAGTGAATACAAATGACCGTACAAAGACCTTCAGCCGCAGCTGGCAAGTAAACCACAGCACAATGAAGTGATGTGTGTGAAAATTCAGAACGGGATGTCGAAACTGAAAGCATTAGGGACTTAAATATGACAAGTGACCATTGTTGATTAAATATGCCAAGTGGATTTCATTGTGACTTGTGCAATTCCATGCAGAGGAATTCCAGAGGAATGCTACAACGGCAGTGAATTCCATGTAGCATTCCTCTGCTGTTGTTACTGCTGTTATTTATCTATCAGATTGCAATATCTACTGCTATAGAAATGCAATCTCATTATGTGGCTGCATATATTTGTGAATAACCGCTCCTTATTTTGACCACATCTCTGTGAACTTGAGTTTCTCATACTGAATCAGCTGTTGTGTGCGTGGTATTCTCTTGTAATGTTATATGGCTGTTTGAGGAAAGATAATCCTTGTCCTATTGACGTACTTTGGGCTGACCCAGGAACAGTTTGCTGTGTGGACCTGTAAAGCCCTTTGTATATGATATGGGCTTTACAGTACACTTGACTGGACTTCATTTGTAAAGCTTTATTGAGGTCTGTGGTGCCTTTAAAAATCTAATTACAGAGTTCTGTATAGGTCATTCTCCAATATTTACTGTTTATTATCCACCCATTTCTATCGTCCACAAATCAAAATGAAAAGGAAGTCAATGCAGCATTAACGGCGTGTGAGCCGTATTTCACACATATGGTGTCTGTGATTTCTGTTCTGAGCAGGATGGGGAAGATGCAGCCCAGTTTGCCAACAGAGTGAAATCTGCCATCGCTCAGCAGGGTGGGCTTCTAGACCTGGCATGGTAAGGAGATAATCCATCCAATACTCATATTATTAAAACCTGATTCATCTTCAATATTTGGAAATATGAACTGTGCGCATGTTCACAGGGACGGTGGGCTGAAGAGAGGAAAGGTAAAGGATTCTTTTAAAGAGGAGCAGCAGAAGAAGTACAGCAGTATAATTGTTGGACAAAGCAGTGTCATCTCCCCACAACCTGACACTCAAAGCACAGAGGAAGCTTCGGATTAATATGGGACAGTCTATCATCTTCTTTTAAATCACTTTTTTTAAGCACTTAGCTACCCAATAATATGTGAAGTGGATCGGACCAGTGACCTGGATGAGTAGTGAAAACAGTTTTCACCCTTTATTTGTTTCATTGAAATGTGAAGGAGGTTTTGAACACAAAACATTTCCCTGATATGCTGGTTTTTATTTCTGTCTGTTTCATTGAAGTCTTGTGTTGATGTAAGAGCGTTTTTGAGCCACCAGGAGGCAGTGTATCCCAATATAAGAATCACACCCTACCATTAATTATTCTTTATCAGTGAAGACAAACTGGGTTGTGATTACTTTTTACTTAATATATATATATGTTCTGAAACAATGTCCACAAAACCAAAGCCTTAAGAAATCAGATGGTACATGATTTCATAAATACAAATTGCTACATATCAGGTTTTTTAATGATTAATTTATGTGGTATCTGGTTCAAATTTGTGTTTGTTTGTTTTTTGAACCTGCACAGATCTCTGATTACAGCAAAACATGTTCATAAATGCAATCTGCACGCATTTATGATTTAATTTGTTCCTTAACATTTAACGCAATCATTGAAAAAAAAATCAATGGTGTTATTGTTCTGTGTTGTAAATAGTACAGCAACACCTCTCTGTTAATTATTTATTGAGTATGACTATCTTGAAGCTTTGTGAAGGCTGCTATACCTACCCATAGAATTCAGAATGTGATGCTTTTCTACTTGTATGTTATTTTAATTAAAATGATATCTTGGTGAAACATATTGAAACTCTCTATTGTCATTCTGTATCGGTGGGAAACAAAGAGTAATGGGGACGATGTTGGGAGAAAAGCTCAGTCCTCACTGAATGGCTTGCTCAGATGAGAACGGCTGAGACATGTTTACTGTGACGGTGCTTTAATAAAGAAAGCAGAGACTGTGAAATAGCACTGAGTGATTCTTCCACACACAGCGAGCTGCAGCCGGCTTACATTTCACATCCTCTGTCTCACACACTGAGACCATCTCACAGCCGGCTAGAGCACCCGGCTATAATAGCAATCCTGCAACTTAAATTGCTTGAACAGAAATGTTTGTTCTCCCCTAACAAGATTGTGAATTATTAATAGGATCTAAAGCCGGTTTTATAACCTGATTGTTGAGGTGGGATTCTTGGCGAGCGATGCTCCACCACACCATTTACTGTGATGTATGTGTCTGCACATCTTTATATCCAATTTAAAGTGATTCAGATAGATTTCAAAGGGACATCATAAAAGGCATTGGAGTGACCCTGGCTGGGTCTGGATGACTGTGGACTCCATACAACTACCCTGTATGTCTCCATATGTTGATTATATTTGCTCAATTTTAGTTTTACTCTCAGGTGATCTATACAAATGCAATGCAGGTACACTAAGTAAATATGAATACATTTCCAAATCGAATCATTCTTCCAAGAGAATGTAGTCCATTTGGGACATCATTCTAAATCACAGTTTGCTGGGAACTGAGCAGTTTGACCACTCACAAGGGTAAATGACTGAGGCTCTTTGTAAGATTCGCCATTAGTTTGGGCATAATGTCTTTAAATACATTGTTCTGCCATCTCTTCTGTGCTTGGGATAGGGCCCATGCGGTAATGTACGTGATGCTGGGGTACAATACAGCTCAGAGAGAAGAATCAATACATGCATGGAGGGAACCAAATTGTCCATATTCGGTGAAATTCCAGAAATCTATATGCTGGCCAGGATTACATTGTATTTCTATTGCCATGACTTGTGTTTGGCCATGATCTGTGTCATTATCATAACCTTTTATCTCTGAAAAGCTCATTTCTCTGACGTGGCTATGACATTGATGCTCAGAGATTGTGCTACAATGTTCACTTTATATATTATGGGTTTATAGGTTTTGGTCTCATAAAAATTGGAACCTTTTGAAAACAATATCCAAATTCAGTATAAACAGCTTCATCTTGAAGCTTCATCTTGATCAGAAATGCCAGGTTATGATATTCAGATATTTTGTTGTATTATTTTAAAACTATTAAGATTATTGAGACGATATTTTATTTTCTTACAAAATAAATTGCATACAAATTTTTTTCTTTATTTATGAGGTTTAGTGGATGCCTTCACATGACTGTAATCTGATAACAGATTTTCTATTGAAAAACAAACAATATGATGATTAATAAGTCTCTCCACATATGTTGTTCATCTTTTAGAGCACAAAGACGACTGTAAATCTGATCAAGTGGTCCATACTCAGAAGACTTCAGAATGAAATAAAACTAGATTTTAGCCACGGGCATTTTGGATAAATTTGTACATTTGAAACACATCCACCCACACACCATATTTTACTTGCCAAATACAAACATCATTTCAAAGTTGAAACATAAATGTAAAAACATTTTTCAGATTTCACTTGTTTTATGTTATATTGTGTGTGCAAATTTTATATTATTAAATGCCGGTTTTATTTTTATTTGTATTTATGCATGAAGTGACTTGATGTTGCATGAATGCTTTTCAACAAACACAATCTTTATGTAGTCTTAAGATCAGTAAACATCAGTAAAATATTCCGTAAACATCTTTTTCTCAGATTTTTAATTTGGACTCTAAACCCGCCTGCTATCATCCTGTTGTGTCCTGTGGTTCTGTGCCATGTGGGAGCATGTCAGCAGGGTGAACGTGATGCTTGGAACGGTCACAGTAATGCAACACAAAATGAAGTTGACCACAGGTTATGTCACAATGCTGCCACACACAAAAATGCAACATTACAACAGGAAGCTTGTGTAGAAGCCACACAAACATTTAAAACACACACACACACACTCTCGAGGACAGAAAATTCTGCGAGGATACTCTTTCCTTTTTTTTTTTACCATCTCCGCGTTGTGCGTGTGTGTGTTTGTGTGTGTTTCTCAATATGTGTCTCTGTGTCTGGCCAGGAGGGGGAAATATGAGACCAGAGCATTGCACTGATTTGCATACACTAATGAAACAGGCCATAATTGGTTAGAATTGACTTTTTTTCCTGCTTTGATTGAGCTGCAATTGAGTCTGAAGTTCTTCAAGTGGAGAACGGATTGATTTGTGGTTAAATTCCACTTTATATAGTTTAGAAAATAATTATGTAGTCATGCAGTGATTGGAGAATTGCTGACCCTGCCTCCCACCTCCTCTCCTCTGCCATTTGGTATGAGTGGAATCAGTGTTTGGCGTCATCTAGATATCCACACTTAAATGTCCAAACAATTCTTTTTTCAAACGGAGTGGAAAAGTAGAGTAACATGAAAAATGTCCTTCAGGGAGGTACATGAAGGTGTGAAATTGCAGACTACACTTTACCCTCGGCCCCGTGTCTCCAAACGTATTTCTTCTTTTATTGACAGCGTAGCTGAATTTCACCTTGATGGTGGCTCCTGCTAGTGGCCCACTGTTCCCGGCCTCTTCCTCCGCTTGATTGCTTTTGTTTCCAGGTCACCTCCTATCTATTGCTGCAACTTTTCCAATTTCTCAGGGCTTGTTGTATGAAGACAGCAGGCATTGTCGACGGGTGAAGGCTCCCTGGAAATATACATCAGACTGCAGAGAGCTGATACAAAACAAACACATTCAAATCTCTCCGCTTTCATGCTTAGTAAGCAACAGAGATCTTGTCAACCCGCCCACCATGCAAGTTCATCAAATGAACAATCAAATAAATGTTTTGCTTCATTAATATAAAATTACCTTTGCATGAAGATTAATTGCTTTAAACTTATGAAAGTGTGTTTTTCTATGAATCTAAGCCGTGGAAATGATGGATGATGAGAGAGGCATGATGAATGAAGAAAGCAGTGGAACTAAATTGAAAGTGTACTCATCTGTTCTCCCCTCACAACTAATGATAAATTGAGCGTGTCACTTTGAACAATACATGCTCAGGTTTAAACATCATCCCCTCCACACGGACGTAATGCGGCCTGTCAGGTAGTTCCTTCTGATGAGGCTCCTCAGCCAGAAAGGGAGGGACAACCGGGCCAAAATATCACAAAGACAACACGGATGATTGACTGCAGGTGTCTGCTGCCATAAAATGGGTGTTTTCCTCATGTGAAAAAACTTATTTTTCTTGCTTTTCTCTCTAATGAAAGATTGTGTTCGTTACAGTAAATATGGATAAGAATTGATTGCGGGCGTATTTTTTAAACTTTGTCTTAAAAAGCAAATAACTGACACGCAACGCAGAGAAAGTTACAGATGATCAAATTCCTATTAAGATTTCATCTGGCCTGGCTCCAGCTGACAGCCTATGTTGTAAATGATATTGCCATCTGTGAGATTGTGACAGTTGGGGAATGAGGAAGAGGATCTCTATCAATCTCCACTCTGGCCATTTATATTACATCACTGGTTATGTCACTCCTACCATGCGGTATGAACATGCTGCTGCTAAATATTGACATTTTCTGCAGTTTCTGGAATTGTAATATCGCATTATGTGCGGTTTACCATTATGGTTTCGTCCTAAGCGTTAGGTAGACGGAGTATGAAAGAAATAGTCCTCCTTCTGATTTTGCTTTACTGCTATTTTGATCATGACTAGCCTTTGTTTTGCAGCTTTAGTGAAATATTCGATTATTTTGGTGGCATTTTGTTTAATCTGCCCAAAAATATGTGATCCTCATTATGGAATTTCGCTTGATTTTATTCCAACTTCAAATTTTGGCAACTCCACGCTGAATGTCATCCAACATGACACTTCCTGAGCAGCGTCTCAAGGTGGAGTGGTTCATCTCTCTTCTCCGACCAACCAAAGAAAAAGCAACGCTGCGAGCGCTAACCCCACTTCTCCAATTTCCTTGTCAGCAGCTGTGCTGAAAAAAAAAAAAATCAGTTCAGCAGAGCAGCATGCTTTACAACTTCTAGGCAAAATGAATACTTTTTAATTTCTCTGCCTGGGATGGCCCCAGCCCCCAGGACAATGTTGATGGATGACGTTTTAATGCTGCTGAATGTTATTTTTACTGAACAGGGAAAACTATAAATTTTTACTTCATTGGCAATGATTGTGCCCTATGCATAAAAGTGCGGCGGGTGTGCGTTGCCCATGAATAATCGCCTCTCGCAGCAGATGTTACTTTGCAGAAACCAATTCCTCGGATAAGATTTGCAGAAGATTAATTGTCTACAGCTGTTTCATGGCCCGGTGCAATCTTAATACATTTATGATAAGTTAAAAGCTCACTAGAGGCAACAGCGCTTCCCATGTGAGACTGCTGAGAGAAAGGGATGCTTTATTCCTGCATCTGGATTCATATCCTCTGTCAGATTCATCATTAGCCTTTATGTAGAATGACTACGAGGCAGGCCATCATTATTGCACATGTTGCTACAGTGTCTTCCTCCTCCTTCTTTATCCTTTCTTCCTGGCTCATCATGCCCGTATTTTAATTTTTCCCATTTTTGAGTGACTGAATTATTCAGATTTGTGCAAATGAGTTGTTTTCATTTTTCTCATCTGGGAGTGGAAATTGAAAGTGACCTTGCATGACCCCATCTATTACTCAAGCTAAATTGCAGTGAATGTGCAGTCTGGATCATTCTAATGATATGGGCTGACTCCTCGGCTTTGTTAACCGCGGATGGATGACCCTGCCCATATGCAACATCTGTACTAGTTTGGAAGAATCGGCATGTTATGACCCATGCTGCAGGTTTTACAAAGCCCTATTTAAATATTTTTGACAGAACAAAACCAATCATGTTCACAGCTCAGTGCTGGGTCAGGGGCCAGCACTGCACAGGAGTTTTTGAAGAACCATTTCATGTTTAAGAGTTCCTGACACTGACAGAGAGGACATAAATTGTCTGAGGATTTCATTTGCTGAGCATTTAACCCCCTGCAGCTCTTCCTGCTCAGTCATTGTGTGCTTTTCATCCCACCACAGCTTATTTAATGGCACTGCAAAGCTTTCTCTCACAAATGATACAGCTGCCAATTGATTGTCTGCATCCATTATTTATTATGTGAACCCCTTTGGTGATTGAATGAATCACAGGAACCCTGTGGCCTGTCAGATACAATCCTCCTGCTAATAACACATCATCATCCACATGTGTATTTATTTCAACGACCCTGATTACTGCTAAGTCAGGTATACCACACTGTCATGTGACCTGTTTAGACAATAAAGGTATTTTTTGATTTATTCTTTTAAATCAGTGAAATGGTGTTGCTTGCACTATATTTACTAATATATATACTGACTACAGGTGTTGCTACTTGCCAAATGACGGAAAATATATCTCCACTCTAAACCACACAGGAAGATCTGATTTATCATTATTGTAGCATAGAAAAATGTGTTCAGCCCCCAGGATGTAGTTTTTTTAAATGTAATAGATCACTGTAAATATATGATAGCAACAATATCAGATTAAATCTAAAAATACGTATTTCTAATTTTGGGTTTTTCACTGTTCAACCCTGTGTTAGATGGAAGCATTTGTTCATAAGTGTGTTATTAAAGCACCGATCTTGCAGGTTCTGAATTTAAATGTTGTCAGAATTATCAAAAAAATCTCTGAAATACATCCATCATAAATAATCCCATGAAGTCCAAAGTTATTAACCTTTTTGTTGCCGTACTGAACAATCTTCTATGTGTCACAGGTGATGCTCAGTAGAACATGAAATATTTAGTGTAAAAGTAGAATTTCTCCTCTTGTCTTTAGTGGTTATGTGCAATCATCATCTGAAAAGCCTCTTCCGTCTTAACTCTTCCAGCACTGGGCTGTCACTGATGCAGTTGTAGTAGAGCACTGAACTCAACAACATCTGCAGCAGATGTTGTTGAAAAGTCTTCAATCTGATGTGCCAGTCATCCATTGTGCTTCAGCTGCTGAGACATTTGACCATTGTTATAGCTCCCTGGAAGACATTTTCAGACTCTATCATCCACCTGGACTCAACAATAATCTGTCTGCTGCACAGTAAAGTAAATATTTAATCCCCTTCACAAGCTATGACCATATTTCATCGACCAAACAAAGATGGCGGCCAGATGTGACATATTTTCTTGCTTGTGTTGTACCTGTGACACATTACTAAAACTGAATTCTTCACTTTTTTCAAGTTGTTGTATTAATTTAGATTAATCGTCAGGATTCCTCAGGATATTGTCTTTGTATATTTGAGTAATAATGGTCAGAGGTAAGAACAATGATCACATAGGACGGACACACTGCGCCTAAAATACCTCGAGGCACTTTGTGGGCACAGTGACAAGAAGAGGTCCGATGCAGATTGTGCCATCAATATTTTGATTCTTAGTAGCCTCCATTTCTGCTCCTTACAAGAAGTAGTGCAGTATAACAGAGCTTACGGGCTGACAGGTATTGGCCATAAATAATCCAGGCTAACCACGGCCTTTACCTCATTCTTATGACACCTTAGACATTGAACATGACATAATATGCTGCAATAAAACAAAACCTTCACTTCATAAATTTGCATGATTTATATTGAGCATATGGAATGAATTAGCCATAATAAATATGCAACAACATGAAAGCATTTCAGCTGTGTGATTTTAATTTATTCTCCTGTGGTGGTGGGACTTAATTACTAATTGGTTCTCTCTGAGCTCTTTGCTCATTAAAAAATTTGTGTTAATGAACTGAACATTGTGCATCTACCTTTTTGTTCTTTTTTTTTAATTATTCAAAGTGCTTACAAATACAATGATCATGGTCCCAAAAAGTGAAGGCGCTGCGTTGTGCATGCAGCACAAATTATACAGTTTTCATTTTTCCTCCAAGGAATTTAATCGCGTGTGTTAAACGGGTCTCGTGGCTGTAAATCTTTCCTTTGCTGGGTTGTCATCCAGCAGCAGCAGCGGAAGGCTATAATTGCAGGATGTAACAGGGACATTCAGTTCATTCACATCATCATTCTGCTCGGCCTCCTCTTTCTCCTTGTGCACCTTCCCAGCTTTGTACAAACAGATACCTGTCATGTATGAAGAATAGGATTGCGCCTTAACAAATGCCTCATTCTTGGCGGATTATTTACTTTTAATGGGCGGGGGGGATGAGAAAAGCACTTAATATGTGCTCACACGAGGCGTGATGAATGGGGTCATCGTAACGCTGGTGGCATCGCCCTAGGCTGCTCATTTGAAATAAATCTATCAGAGGCTAGAGGGCTTTGCTACAGTACAAGTTACTACAGAAATATGCTTTACCTTAGAAAAGGATACTTGGCCCCCCGAAGGAATACCTTTTCCCTATTCGTGTAAGATGACATATGCTGAGGAGACCATTAGTAGTTATATGTGTTAAGTGTTATTCATATTCCTGATCAATCATCAGAAATGCAGCCATGTGGATCACACGTTCTGATCAAACTAACCATTTATAATGACAAGCCTTACTTCTCCACTCCCTCATGTATGAACTCCTAATGATGAAATGTATTAATTCCCACAGTATTACGCTGTTAATATCCTGAAAGGAGATAAAAAAAAAAGGTAATATTAATGTAAGGCCAACATAAAGACAGAGTCATTATTTAAGTCCTGTCATCATTCTTCTTATTTAAATACCACAGTGATAAGACTTTACATCAATTTAAGTAAAGATGTTATTTTTTTTATGCTGAGTGATCAATGCATGGCAAAATTGTAGAGTGGTAATAAGGTGGGCAGCACGGTGGCACAGTGGTTAACACTGTTGCCTCCCAGGAAGAAGGTTGTGGGTTTGAAACCTGGGGCAGATACCTCACTAATTTATGTCTCAGAAATTATTTTAAAAAAATAGCTGCTATAAGCCAATCAGCATGATTTTTGACCGTTTCCTCCAACAGATTTAAAGGATTATGTGGCCCATATGCAGTTTCTGATACATTTGCAAAAATAGCTTTAGTCTGACTGATGAATGCTACATTCCATTTGTCCTCATTATATTTTTGTAGATGCAACAAGTCCTCGTCCCAGCGTTCCCTGATCCCACAGAGGAGAGGGGGAGATGATACCTGTGGCTTTGTGGCTGACTGGTTTCTCATCTGCTCTGTTGTGAGGTTGCAATAAACAGCTTTTCATCAGCAAGGTGACTGAGGCAGTAGCACTTTTTGGCAGAGAGGGTGGGAGGAATCACTACATTATGCGCTGGTGGGGGCTGTGCACTTGGAAAAAGAGACGGGAGGCTTCAGTCAACACACACTCAGCCACCTTCGGATCATCCTTTTAATAACCTGTAATATTGTGGCAGGAGATTTCTGCCAGGCTGAATCTGATTGATGGGCTCGCCGATGAGACATTACAAGAGCAAGGTAGATTGACCAAACAACTAAACATACAAATTAAATTAAATTAAAAAAGGAGGGGTTACCCTCCGGATCACGAGAGGAAAGTGAAGAACCTTTCGTTAAGATGAGACCATTTTCTAAGTGCAATTTATAGTCTATTGACTGGGGAAACGCTTTTTTTTCAGAAATGCGGAAATTGTCTTACATTGCAGATGAGATCTTTTGCTTGACACCGGATTAGGGGGCCAGGGCGAGAGCAAATATCACATTAGCTGTCCGGGGAGCTCGACAGATGATATCATACATAGTGTTTCTGCTCTGGACAAACATATCCACATATCATTCATCTCTCAAACATAACCGTATCCCCACACACACACACACACACACACACACAGTGTCAGAGTCAGACAATCCACCTGATTAGAAGGAGGAATCATGCCTTTTGCGAGGGCCGCTGAGAGTTTACGCTCAAGTGGCATTTCTCA
>OMNV01012658.1:2651-12858 GCA_900303265.1 Brotula barbata
AGGAAGATTTGTCATCATTTTAATCCAGAAAACAACAAAACAAAAATCTACCAAACCGGCACTATGACTTCTATCGCATATTAAACACTGTGTGTGTGTGTGTGTGTGTGTGTGTGTGTGTGTGTGTGTGTGTGTGTGTGTGTGTGTGTGTGTGTGTGTGTGCGTGTGTATGCGCGTGTGTGTTGCGTGAGCGGTGACCAAAACATGTCACAGCCTCACAGACACCTCCAGGTGCCATGACTCTGTTGCCATGGCAATTAGGAGTGACATAGGTTAACACCTGCTAGCGCTCACTCATGGAGATTAATGTGGCTGCTCAAACAAGTCGCACATACAAAGACATATACACACACACACACACACAGAGAGAGAGAGAGATGGAGACACACACACACAGACTAAAGCCCTGTCCCCTTTAATGGGGACTGATAAAAGACAGGCTCCATCTCTCACAAACAGGACCGACTGGGCAGCTCGGGGTCAGCTCCGCTGCAACCATTTCCATGTGCTGCTGCATTTAGACATGGGCGACCATGAATAAGAAGCAGGACGCTCTCTCCGGACTCCACGCTACACTGTGACAGACGGCCGGTGGCTGCATGAGGTCACTGGCTTTTCTTCGTCATATCAAATTGCAAAAACTCATGTCAGGAGGTCACGGTGACTGACAGGCAGACAGATTGGCCGTTTGTTGGATGAGACACATTTTAGAGCGAGAAAACGAAGCGACGGAGAGACACACAAGTGGAATCATCAATCAGAGCGCGGACGGCAGAATCAGGAATTCGAGAAACATCTTGCTTTGATTCCTGTTTTCGCTCATCGGAGGGGAAATAGTCGCATGGAGCACCATGTGTAGCGGATTATTAGACTTGTTCACGATAACTTGACTTGATTTGTCATAGTTATTCAGTCTGTTTTTCGAGCAGAAACATGCCTGGAAAGTGAATCGGAGCAATATCCCAAACATTTATGATGAGAAAAGAAGATGGTTTTGCTTATTTGGAGATTGAAGATACGCCAGTGCAGTGAGATTAGATCGCCTGTTTCCAATAGAAATAGATTTGACAGATTTAAGGGCCAGCGTATTGAAACGAGATAGAATAAGGAAGATTATTGCACCTCGCTTTGATTTTTGGGGGGATTTAACGTTTTACACACTTGGCGTAGATAGCGGTGTTTTCCTATTTTGTTGTGTGTTTTGCTCTGATGAGATTTGTCCGCTTGTTTCAATGAATCAGAACTCATTGTCGTTGTCATATTGGTGTTTTGATGGGTTTGTTTGTCGATAGCAGGATTGGCCAAAAAGTTATGAAGATAGTGACAAACTGCATAATTCCCCAACAATTAAGTTCAATAAGACCTATTATTTAGTTTATGTTTGTATCTTATTTAACCCAAAATCCTTTTTTTGCTGTCCCGGCCTTGGTGGAGGTATTTGCACCGTTGAGCGTGCTTTTTGTTTGTCGACGGGCGGACGGATGAGTGACACGACGCAACACTGCGTGTCCACCGTGGCACAACAAATCCTAAATGAAGCAGGACGATCCAGCTGATCTAAACTGTTTAGAGACTGTTGACACACTGTGGCTCATTTCCATGGCCACTGACTGTGCCAGAGCCCAGTGTGGTGACTCGGGCTTATTTACACACACAAATGAGGCTGACGGTGGAGAGACGGACGTTGCCCTGGTGGGCAGCGAGCCAGGACTTGTATTTGACAGTATAATCATCGTGCTGAGGCTCTCGCCGTCTATTCTCCTCTCCAAACAGGCGTCGCCCACCTCAAAGAACGATGACGTAACGCTGCACGTCCACTGACCCGCGTTGAAAACGCTGCGCTGCCCCTGAACCGCTCGCTCCACAAATGGTTCCCATCGGGCCGCGCGGCTCCGCTCGCCCCCGGGGGGCTTCCATGCCGGCGTGTGTCCCAGAGCAGCGACTGTAAAATCCATTTGGGACTCTAAGCCCTTAATGATGAGGGGATGCTGAGGTAAGGCAGGTACCCTGACTTCCCTCTTAAACTCTGATGGTTTTTGGACAACTCTAACTCCCCTGGACTCCGTGTCCATCTGGGCCAAATCACTCACATGGTACTATTTATTTGGCCTGTTAGAGACTCAGGGATAATCGGACCCCCCTGTTTTTTCCCCCTTTTTCCTTTTTTTTTCCCCCCCTGGTCCTAATAGCAATTGATATGCGCGATTAGAGGGTATTCACTGTGTAGTTTGTGCTCACATGAAAGCGGTGGTCTGTTTACAGAATTCTAAATGATTGGGATTTGGAAAGCATTGTCATCACGGTTAAGACCAGGGAAAGGATACGAGGCACTTAATAACAATGAGGAAAAAGATCCGCGGGCACGCTTCACCGACGGGGCAGAATGCGAGGGAGAGCCCTCGCCAAATTCATACACTGACGTCTAACCAGTACACTGTGGACTGGCACGGACTCCCCAAACATTGATTATACTCGCTCGGGAATTTTAGGAAGTAAATTATTTTCTAATGACTTGAGGTCCGTAGTCAAACACAGTTCATCAGCCAGAGGATTCTTGGTTTGTGTGTTTTTATAGGAAACTCATTGGGACTGAAAATACAGTGAAACCGCTGCTGCCAGTGTTATTAAAACAAGCCTATTCTGCTGAAACTGGACAGTAATATTCATTTTTGAGGAGGGTGCTTCCCATCAGCTAATTCAAACAGAATGATGGTCGTAATAACGGTGTTTTTCCACAGTGTGTTCGCCACGTTTCCTCGTAGCGCCCGCGCCAACCGTGCAACTCCATAACACGGGCAACATGGAGGATCCCCGTCTGTTTACGATTATCAACAATATGTCGCTCGGCATTAAATGTGAATGGAGCCGTTGTCGGAGCGCTGTCACGCTATGCGCTGCCACCATAATGGGCCACAACAACAATACGGCCTTCAGTCTTTTGTTGCTCGGCCCCGCCAGCTACACGCACTGGCACTTATTCCAAAGTTCCCCAAATTGTCTCTTCTTCTTTTTTTTTCTTTTTTTTTTAAAGTCCCTGTCGTTTGGAGCGTCGCAGGAGCAGAGAGAGGAGGGAGGACAACAAAACGGGGAGGTGTAAAAATACCTGGAGGAGCTGGGATGCATTGTTTGTCCTCTCAATACAAAAGGGAGGGGTGAGAGGAGTGGAGGCTGGGAATCACCCCCAGGGGTGAGGGTGGGGCGGCGGAGGCACGCTAAGAAAACAAAGTCCAGGTGACATCCCAGTGTCAGTGTCGCCCATTTAGGGGACGGCGCGGCCGTATCGGTGACAAACGTGGCTGCGGGCTGTGGAACTCCGTCAGTGCCGGTGTGATCCTGACACGGAGGGAAAGAGTCAACAAACACACACACACACACACACACACACACCTTGGAGAATACAATGTGTTTCCTCTGTACGGCTCCTCAGTAAACGCTGTCCTCCATCACCTGTTGATGGATGGGTTTGTATCAGGGTCATCGATCTATCTATCTATCTATCTATCTATCTATCTATCTATCTATCTATCTATCTATCTATCTATCTATCTATCTATCTATCTATCCATCTATCTATCTATCCATCTATCCATCTATCTATCTGGGGTGTGAGTCACTCTGTGTTCAGCTCTTGACCCTGTAGTTCTCCTTCATATGAACTAGACTGAGGCCTCGAGCCAGCGTTTGGTCAACGTCTGCCTTGTCAATGAACAACAGGTGTTTTTTTTTTCTCGTTTCTTTTAACTGGATGCAGTTAAAAATGAAACGCAGCACATGGACATGTGTGTTTTCCTCTTAAAATATCATGAATGGACAGCGTAGGAGTCACTCGAGCGACTCGCGATGACACCAATGTTTTTCAGTTGTCGTCACTGATACTGCTGACAGATTAGCGCTGCTTTTGCCTCCGTCTGTCTCAGGTGTGAGTCTTCTCCGTTTTGGGATCCGAGCCGGGCCTCTTTCCAATCACCGTGGTGGTCGAGCATTTTCCTATGACGGAGTAGAGTCCGGAGTAATGGCTCCATTTAGCAGTGATATTCCTTAATGGAAACAGCCTAATTACAACCGCAAATAACCACCAGCCTTCACAAAGGATTAAATATACAACAGTAGAAAAAAGGCAGGTATACATTTTCCAAATGATGAAAAAGTGAAACATCTGCAGTTGTGAGCAGGTTGGGAAAAAAAAAAAAAAATGAAGTCTGGATACGGATTGGAGCAAGAGAGAGAGAGAGAGAGAGAGAGAGAGAGAAATGCTTTGTCACTTTAGATTTCACAGCCCTCGTTTGAGCTCGGAGGCGGTTGGTTTGGATTTCAAAGCCCTTCAATTCCAGGGAGAAGACAAAAACAAATATTTGTTTTGTGGTTTATTGTGTTTTAATGTGGCAGCCAGACGAGTCGCAAATTGAAGACAGGACGAAGTGAGACGCAGCTGCTGAAATCAACGGAAAGAGATCCGTCTCTGTGACGATGGCGACTAGGCGATGACTTAATCTTCCTCTGAGGAAGATTTGATATTTTGATTACTGCCCAATTTGATTATTTGACCTCGTAATCTTTCGAGTATGTTACCCAGATACAGATTTCGCTGGAAACCGGAGCTCGGTTCGCGTTCTTGAAGATTTGCTTGAATTAGCTCGTCCCGTCCTCTCAGCTGAGGCTTAATTTCCATTCTTGCAATTTAGATGATCTCAGATGCAGAAGAACGACGTTAAAACCTCCAGGACTCCGATAGACAAACGAGAACCTGCGTGATCCCCTCTGCCGGTCGCAATATTTAAAATAAGGCACAAATGGAAAACGGAATCCGAACATCCGCGGTTATTATTAGCGGGACAGGTAGAGAGAAATGAGGCCACGGGGGACGGCCGATTGTGACCGAGGGCCTGCGATCATCACTCATCGCCCGTCCTTACACCCCTGTCGCTGCTGTCGGTTAAACCCGCTGGCTGCTAAAATTGAATCTCAAGTTGTGTCCTATTTTGGTTGGAGGAACAGGTGATGTGCTTGGCCCGACATGTTCCCTCGCCTCCACACCACCCCCTTGGGGCTGTTAGTGAATGCAATGACAACATAGTTTTCCAGGAAAAGGAGCAGAGAGGCAAAGAGGGCTCCGCTCTACAAACCAGATCAATGCCTGATTTGCGTTGCTGGAGTGCTGCACGCATGGTTGTGTTTAACATGGGAAAAGGACACGAGTTTCCCATGAGCACCTCAATAAAAGACATTTGTCTGCGCTGTTGTTTGGTGAAATAAATCCATTTTGGAACGGCGAGCAGCAATCAGTCCGGCTCTGTTTAATTTGCTGTCGGTTTGCGTAACGTGGAGCTGTCTGTCTCGCTTTGTTGGCCTTTGTTGACAAACGCTTGACTGACTTGAAAATATCCACTCAAATTAGGCAAATCCTTTGTTCCCTCGCGCGCGGCGCTCTGACACAGAGCCGCACGGGGTCAGAAAAGCAGGAAATGGCGCTGCCGCCGACAAAGCGGATCCTCCTTGGAGAGGAGAGCGGACGGCGGATTCTTCGATGTCTCTCGGCTGGAAGACTAAAGTGCAACGTCTTTGTCTGCGGTCCACCTGGACGCGCCTTGGCCCTGCACCTGCCCGCCTGCTCTCAGTATAAACTCCCAACCCGCCATTTACATGCAGGTCAAATCTATTCAAATAGCCCATCTAAACAGGGGAGCATTTCAAAACATACACCCTCAACTGACCCGTGATTATGAGTCAATTTGTATAAGCGCTCCGTACACGCAAAAATGGGAATAATCAAATGAACGCTGCAGTCGGTGAAGTCCGACTGCTCATCCCGCCAAGAAATATCCATTCTCGAAGATTTGATTCATCAAACGCACGGCGCATTTTGGCTTTTTTTTTTTTTTTTTTGCTCGTCTTAAAGTAAAACCGTTTCTGGCAAAGGCGAACGAAAGTAACTCTCTTTGTGCTCACAGCAGGGGTGGGATGGAGAGCAGTACGGCCGCGCTGCTGTGACAAAATAGTTGTTATGTCCCTGGCAAGGTATCTAAAAGTTTCCTACAATTTTACAATTATTTCTAGCATTTGGATGATTAGGGGGAGAGCAAGAGATATGCGCAGGCAAATTATAGTCCAATCTGGGATGCTTAGATTTGAATACCAGCGCGCTTAACTACAAAGACCACGCTAGGGAACGGCATGAATCATGGGAGGAAGGAATAAGAGGATGAGAGCGGGCGGCCAAAAGTTCCACATCCTTGGTTTCAGGGATATGGAGAGTCCAGAGAGTTGTATATTATGTGGTATTGTAAAAGGTTGCCCGGTAAAAGCTGTCCTGGAAGCCAAGAAATCACATTATGGAAGCATATGTCCTCCGCCTTGAAGTTCATTTTCTGTTCTCCACAATGAAGAAACTGCTACAGTGGCTGCTCTTTCCTGTGAAAGTGATCAGGTCTTTATGGCTCCCGTCACTGCTCTTTACAGATCCGTTTCCCAGAGGTATTTGATGGGGAGAGCCAGAGAGGGAGGAAGTGTGGGTCCGCAGCCCCCGTGTTAACAATGGCTCTCCTCAGACCCCCGGCCCAAGCCCAGCCAGTCATGAAACACCGTGGAGATGTTATTGACCCCGAGGTTAACTCTCCTCAGGTAAGCCAGGGAGATAATGGACAAAGAGCAGTTCTTTTACAGGTGGACTGACACGGCATATCCGCGCAGCGCAGCTCCTCTCGCATTGACAGATTTTCTAATTCACTGCAGATTCCCATAAAACTGGGTGGCCAAGGCCAGGTCTCCCCAACAGAGGGCCCATTCATGCTGGGTGGGATAGGGGGCCTGGCCAAATTAACCTGGATTAATTTAAAAGAGCAAAGGGGGTCCTTACATCCGAATAAAATGAAGATCAATAAATTAAATGTCCAGGTCAGGATGTCAAGTCGAAGCGATGATCGACCGACATACAGAAAGCTGGATTCTTTGGCCGGGAGAGGGAGAGAGGGAGAGAGGGAGGGAGAGAGAAAGAGAGAGAGATTCTTAATTACTTTATTCCAAGGAAGAGAACCGCTTCCATGCCTCTCTCTTTACATGCTAGAGTTGCGCTCCTATAAACACACTCATGTCAGAAAAGAATGCTCATTACTTCTCTCGTTTGGCCCTGGGAGCAGTTACTTCAACAAAAAGTCATCAGAGAAACCGACGCGGAGATCTTTTTTTTTTTTTTACTCCACACTAACAATTATTACCTCCGCCAAGGATTTCTGATGCTTTTTCACAGATACAACCTGGTTTAACTCAGTGGTGCCAGGAATCCTTAAAATAACAAAATCTGTCGGCTTTTACAGATGTTTTTTTAAAAAAATTTTTGAGAATTTCTTCAAAACTAATGCACCAAACTTTTATCCACATAATCCCTATCACTCATGCAATTTGGTCCAGACTTGTAAATCTCTAAGCTCTGTTTCTTACGCCAAAAAAAATCCCATTACTATTATTATTATTGTAGTTTCTACCTATGATTTCAGCTTTTGCCTCAATTCTAATCAAAACTTCCACTTCAACCTTTAACTTTGATTGATTCACCTGTAAAGCCATTTCAAAATAAAAGCTGCCCGTTAATGAAAAAAGGTGGATTGTGCCTCTGTGGTGTAGCAGCAAGACCTAAACCTGAACCACGTCATGTCATTCACTACGTGATCAATTATCCAGTAAGGGCAGCCTTGTAAGGAGGCCATCTCATCATGCAGCCATTAATATCTAAACAGTGTCTGCCTGGAGATGACATATAGGACAATGGAAAGAAGGCCAAAGAAATGACCGAGTGGCCCAAGCCCAAGCTGTTAGGAGATTAAAGCCACTTAAAGACACAGGGACCCTGTTGCTCCAGGAGACCGGATAACACAGGCAACATGGAGGTTCGTGGAAATCCTACCAAGCTTTTATTAACACATTATCAGTCAATTTAATTATGATTATATGACGCAGGGAACAAAAATATACAGCGCATATTTCAGATGTTGGAGCTCTTTCAGCTCTTCTCGTGTGAGAACCTGCAGATTCCCGTTCCTTGCATTGTGTGATGATGTCATATGGTGGATTTGACTCCATTATCTCCACTTGTCGTTCCATGTTAGACCTTTTGTGCCGACCAGACGACTCAGACGTGGAACCGAATTGGGGGTCATTTTCCCGCGTTCACATATGAAAACTGACACTAATCCGGAATATTGTTTTTCATTTGTGAAGTGACGCTAAGAAGCTTTTTTTTTTGCTTTTTTTTTTAATCGTTGAATTTCCCCTCAGCTGTCAGCTTTGATGCCCACACAGTGGCCGGCCAAATGAAATAGCAAACCTGTTGCTGAGGCAGGCTTCGCAAATATGCCAACAGGATACTTCCTCAGATTAGCAGGCCTGTTTACACAGTCCCCTGGTAATCTGGGCCACAGGGGACATACCTGTACTGTGTCAGAGACCCAGCTAGGGTTACACAGTGGGACCAAGCAGCCACAGCGGCCCACACCAGAATACGATCCAGAGGGTCCAGGGGGACTGGCCTGGCTCCAGAGGGGTTGGCACTGGGTACAACTGGCCTCATCTCGCCCTGCCAGACAAGGGAATGAGCAGAGGGGTGGTGTGTATGTATGTATGTGAGTGTGTGTGTGTGTGTGTGTCGGTGGGTGGGTGTGCAAGGAGTTGGGGGAGCACCGGCTGCCACCTCCACATCCTTCCTTCCTGTTCTTGTTTTTTGGGGACATACTTTGGTAATTGGCTTGTGCAGGTAAACCCACATATACACACACACACACACAAAGGGGAAGCTTGCTTTGAGGTAAAGGTCCAGCCCTGACTTATTATGGGATGGACAACGACAGCACACACACACACACACACACACACACACACAGGGGTATACTTGTGTTATTATGCACTAAGGGGAGGGCAGTCTTAATGGAGCCTAAAGCCGATGGGGAGATAAAGAGTTGTTCATTTGAGTTGTGTGTTTTATAATCAGATATGCACACACACACACACACACACACCTGTATGTGTGTGTATGTGTGTGTGTGTGCAGACGTGTGTGTGTGTATGAAAGAGAGAGAGTGAGTGATAGAGACAGTTCTTCTCTAAGGTGACGCCCCCAGCTGCTTCCTTCCATGCACAGATGTCTGAGGACAATGGACAGGGATGCTCACCACCTGTCCACATGTGCACACACACACACACACACACACAAACTGCAATCCCTTTCTTTTTCTGGCACACTTACAACACTTGTTTTTCATTTGATAAAGCCACAGAGGAAATATGTACGATTGGAGAGAGGACCTACAAACACACACACACACACACACCATTCTGTTGATCTTGGCCTGAAGCGAAGCCAGTTCCTCCCTTGTATGTGTTGTGTGCATAACAAATATGATCAGAGGTAGGGTGTCCGTTTATTGTCCAACCCTCCGTCCGTCCGTCCGTCCATCTATCTAACCCAGGCAGCGTCCACAGAGACAGGGTACCAGCAGTCAGCGGTGCACCACAAAAAGACTTTCTTTATCACACTCAGGGTTCGGTTTTCACCGGCTTATCAAGATCTTCTGCAAGTGTGCTGAAAAGCCACTCATGCGATTAAGAAAAAAAAACAAAAAAACCCGCTGGTATTTCTCAAAGCTCCGCCTGCTTATTGTACGAGAACACGTTTGACGTTCGCCATATTATTTTAGTACACTAGAATGGAAGCTGCCTGCTGGATCGGAGGGTGAAAGACATAAAGGGAGTGCCGTTAACGACAATAAGGCCGACGATCGTGAAGATGCGGATGCCGGTGAGCACCCCCACCCCACCCCCCGAATCTGATGAGAGAGCGGCCGCAGGGTGCGTCGGGAGAGCCCGTGAGCGTGGAGGATGATTCTGGAGTAAATCACTTGTGGAAAGGTGAAATGTGGCCAGCACGAGTCGGCCTAATCCATGCCAGACATGTGCAGAACACCAGAGGAGCAGGTGCAAACAATTGAAGCAGCTGTCAGTGAGCTGCCGTGATCTCTTTTGATATCTTAATTGTTAGTCAATCCAAGAGCAATTTTGGCAACATTGCTGTCAGCCCCAGGACTTGCCCCTCTCAGCTCCCATCTGTCAGGGCTCACCGGGGTCTGTTGCCGCTACTCCCTCCCCGACTCAGGGCCCGCGTCTCTGGGATATACATGTGTCCGGCCCATCCAGCATCTCGGAGGGAAATCGGGCCTGATTG
>OMNV01012660.1:7738-17738 GCA_900303265.1 Brotula barbata
GGCCAGGAGAGGTGGTAATGTGTCTGTGGGTCAGGTGGGAGACCGGCTGTGTTTGCTGGAAGCTTGAGCAAGTCCAGCAGGTCCTGCCATGATTAAGAACTCAAACTCGCTGCTGCACAGTGTGTGTGTGTGTGTGTGTGTGTGTGTGTGTGTGTGTGTGTGTGTCTGTGTGAGGGAGAGAGAGATAATTAAAATGCCTCTGCTGCTGCTAGAGTGCAGCCAGGAAAAGAAATGAACCTGTTTATCTGAGTTTGTTTTCAGAGCAATTCAAATCTGTACAATAAAAAAAATGCATGTGAGGTGTGTGTGTGTGTGTGTGTGTGTGTGTGTGTGTAGCTGGGCTGGATAAAATGTGGAGCAAATAAACCAAAACCTATTTGAGTGGACGCCTGCTGGCCTTTGGGCCCGTTTAGCTCTATATTTAAACCTGTTCCTGTGGGCTGGGTTATTTGCTGGATTTGAAGGTTTGGGGTCATGGTTCACGTGCAGGGATGCGTTTTTGTGACATCATCGTCACGTGGTATTCTGTCAAACGTACGACTTCATTTGTGATGATAAGTTGTGTAAGGCAAATAAACCAGTTGGAGTTGAATCCCATGAGGAAGATTTAGGTCCTGAAACGGGCCTGGTATGGAGACGGTTAGGCTAAAAGAGGACAAAAAATATACAAGGAAAAAAAATCTGCAAAGGAGACGTGAAGGCCAAGGGGTGATGACACAAGCAACAGGTTTATACTTATTAAACAAAGTACAAAAAGTGAACTTTTCTGCTTTTTATTATGACCGGACAGTGGAGAGAGAGAGACAGGAAATGCAGGGCATGACACGTAGCAAAGGGCACAGGTCGGAATCAAACCTGCACTGCTGTGGTATGTGGCTTTACCAGGTGAGGCACCAGGGTGCCCAAAAGTTTACAATTATAACACCGTATATATATGGTAGAGAACCTTGGTTACTATGGCGTCTCTCATGGTATTTGTAATGGGAAAAAACGAAAATATTGTCAGTATCGTAAAATTATTGTGATATGTTGACTAAAGTTTGGATATTTTCGCTATTTATGGATATACTATATTTTGGCTATATTTGGCTATATTTTGGATATATTTGGCTATATTTTGGCTATTTTTGGCTATATTTTGGCTATTTTGGCTATATTTTGGATATATTTGGCTATATTTTGGCTATTTATGGATATACTATATTTTGGCTTTATTTTGGATAATTTGGCTATATTCTGGCTATATTTTTGGCTATATTTCGGATACTTGCGTCTAATATGAACGACTGAAGTGCAGTAGTGAAAGTGTGAGTGATGAAAACACACAATCACAATCAGTCGTGATCGGCCGTGTAATCCAGCCGTGTGTGGGGTGCTTTGCTCTCGTTCCGCTTCCCGACAGGAAGTAGCGTTAGCCTTGGTGACCCAGGGGCCCCGATGGAGGATTAAGGGACAATGAGCCGCCGGGTGCTGACACCTTTCTGTCCTGACTTGTAATCCTCTGCTGTCCATCATCTTGGTGCTCAGCATCCAGTCCATTTTATTCAAACATTATGAGTCTGAAATGCTAAAATATTGAAACTATTTGAGTTTTTTCTATTCTTGATCTCTGTCCTTCGTCCATCTCTTTTTCTTTTATCGTTTATTCCCTGACAATATTTATATACAGTATATTGTATTTATTTGTTTATTTGTTCGATTGTCTTGGTTGTTGTTTTTGTAGACCACCGTGTAAATGTCGTTCTGTTGTCCTGACTGTGTGTAAATATAGTAAATGTATGTATGTGATCGTATATAATCCCGTTTATAGCTGGTACCTGCTGTTTGTTCTTAATCCCAGTCCAGATTAAATGTCCTCTCAGATGGGAGCAGCTCTGTTTTCTCTGTCGTCTGTATTATCGCTTTATGGGCTGCAATAGAACCACAAAGCAGCCCCCATTATGAATGAACCTGAGCGTGTGTGTGTGTGTGTGTATGTGTGTGTGTGTGTGTGTGAGGGGGAGGGTATGAAGTAGTGATTACTAGGTCTGATAAGTTACATTTCTTCCCTGCTGAGGCATTTATCACAGTGCACAGTGCAGTGTGTCCATCTGTGTGTGTGTGTGTGTGTGTGTGTGTGTGTGTGTGTCTGTGTGTACGTGTGTGTGTCTGAGTGTGTGTACGTATGCGTATCTTTCCTGTGCGTTGGCCTCTCTCTCTCTCTCCCTATGTCTACTTTATTTCCTTTCCAAAATGCTTCCTTTTCTTTTTTCCCGTCCTCTTTTTGGATCTTGGCTCCTCTGTTTTTGTTTTCTTGACAATTGTGATGATGATGATGATTCGGGCGGGAGAGAGATAGAGCGGACGGGCGGGCAGACGGATGGATGGATGGATGGATGGAGTGAGAGCGTGCTGTGAACTGCGTCCAGCATCAATTATTCAACTTTCAAACAACAACTCTGGCAGAGAGAAACAGAACACACACACAGACACACACAAACACACACAGACAAACACAAACACAAAGAAATGGAAAACGAGCGAGAAGAAGGGAGTCCTTCAGAGAAATACGGAGTGAAAAACAAAAAGAAGGAGACAAAGAATCATTTTGGTCAAATCAGACAAACGCGACTCTTAACTGCAACAAATGAAGAAGAAAAAAAGAGAGAAAGTTCATCTTCATCACGAGTGGGAATAAATAATGGCCTCATCATCATTCAGCCTGAGAGGAGGAATTAAGGTCAAACAGACACAATAAGGATTCACACAGACGCCTCTGAAGAAGGTGTGTGTCTGTGTGTGTGTGTGTATTATGCATGTTTATGCCTTTCTGTTTGTGTGTGCAGGAGATAATGGCTGAAATCATTTAATGGTGATGTGTGGCTGCTGGTGTGTGTGTGTGTATGTGTGTGTGGCCTCACCACCAGGTTGTTTTAAACTACTTTGATCAAACACAGAACACAGAATGAGAGGCTGACAGGGTGACACACAGCAGATGTGTGTGTACATGTGAGTGTCTCTGTGTGTGTGTGTCATTTGAAACTATGACCTGCCCGTCAATGTCCCCTATGAAGGTTCAGACCGGTAAAACCCTGAGCTGAAACGGTCCGAGAGGAAAATATCGATCCTGGTTTTGTGCGTCAAAGTGAGCGGTTGGTGAGTGTGTATGTTTTTGTTGATTCAGTGGACAGGTGTTTGAAAGTCTGTGTACGCCGTGTGAAGGCTGGAAGAGGCTCTCTGTCTCTCTCTCTCTCTCTCTCTCTCTCTCTCTCTGTGTGTGCGTGTGTGTGTGTGTGTGTTGGGGTGTTTTAGGCCAAAGGTATGTTGTTCTGACTCTGCTGCCAAACTAATTAGCTGTGTAGAGCACAGAGGCCTGTGGAGAGGTTACACCACCGTGTGTGTGTGTGTGTGTGTGAGAGAGAGAGAGAGAGATTCTGCCAAAGTGCTTCTCCCTCACTCTAACATGAAGTACCTAATCATGCAGACAGACTGACAAAACTCACACACACCACAGCTCAGACCTGTGGCTCAGATAACAAGGCACGAGCGTAGCAGGCCAAAAAAGAGGTGTGTGTGCGTCTGTGTGTGTGTGTGTCTGTGTCTGCGTGTGTGTGTCATATGTGATACGTCCACAAGCACACACTGCTGTAAAGTTTTCACGTTGCATCAGTATTATTTTTAACACCGTTTTCTGCTGTTTCTGGTTTCACAAGGAAATTACGGTTCATTTAGAGTGATACGAAACGAATCAATGAATTGAAATCGATTTTCGAATTCGATAATTTCTTAATTTCGCTACCATCGAATCAGTTTGAGACTGAATCATGACAATTAAAATCGCAGCTTAGCTACACCCCAGCAACCACCTAGGTAATCACACTTACAACCAGGTAGTATACAGTATGTTATCACTATATTATGTACTATATATATTCACACCATACTGTAGCTACCACCTTGAAAATATAAGCAACACCCCAGCAACCACCTCTAGAACCTAACCATCTATGAGTGACCTAGCAACCATCTAACAATGTCTTAATCAAGTCTTAGTAACCACATCCTGGATACCAGAGAGAGAAAGAACAGAGGATGGCCAGATAGGTGAAAGATGAGAAACAGGAGGAAGAGAGAGAGAGGAGAGAGAGAGAGAGAGAGAGAACAAGGATGATGATGGAGAGAAAAAGAAATGATGAAGGGGCAAAGAAAGGAAGAGAGAGAGAGAGAGCGAACAAGGATGATGATGGAGAGGAAAAGAAATGATGAAGAGGCAGAGAAAGGGAGGAAGAGAGAGAGAGAGGCTCAGGTAATTGTGTGTCTCCAAGGTGGTGGTGGCTTTTATGCCATTAACACTACAGTGTGTGTGTGTGTGTGTATGTGTGTGTGTGTGTGTGTGTATGTGTGTGTGTGTGTGCGTGTTAATACGTGTGTGTGTGAGCGTGCTCCTGCCAACTCTTTAACGAGGGACTGCTGCTAATTTCAGAGCTAATACTGAACTGTTCCGCACCACTGAACCCAGAGAGGAGGAAGAGGAAGAGGAGAAGAGACAAGGGAGAGCAGAGGAGGAGAGAGGAGGACATGAAAGAGAGGACACAATTAAAGAGGAACAAGATGAGACAAGGGGGCAGGAGAGGGCCAAGGAAAGGAGAGAAGGGAAAGAGGAAAAGAAGGCAGACGGGGTTAGCAATCAGATAAGAGGAGACGACGGGCGGAGGAGGAGGAGGAGGAGGAGGGGAAGATAAAAAAAGGAAGAACGGTAAAAACAGGAATGGGAGGAGAACGATTGTAAAGGATGTGAGCGGTTACAGATGGGCCAGAGGAGAGAGAGAGAGAGAGGGAAGGGAGGAGAGGAAGTGGAGGAGGGAGGGTGGAGCGGGTTCAGAGGAGGTGAAGGTGAAGACGAATAAACCTTCCAGTGAGGCTGTCACCTCCATTTTTATACCTCCTCTTGCATCCCTCTTTCATCATCCCACTGCCCTTCATCCTTCTATCTATCTATCTATCTATCTATCTATCTATTATTAACGTATCCATACATTTAGAACAAAATTTGTTTACTGTAAAGTTGGCATACATCAGCAGCACTTTCAGCCATCAAACGCCCCAAATGTCCTTGAGATAATATTTATTAGGGGGTTGCTGGCTTTACTTTCCAGAGCTCCTCCAAGCCGTAACCATGGTTTCCTTTGAAAACGTCATCGCTACATCAGCAGCATGCTAACTGTTGCCACAAGTTATCATTGTACTGCTTAGCTTAGCGGCTAACTCGCACGCTAACGCAAAAAAATATCAACAAACATTCCTCATTTTGATGCCTGAAAGATTAATTTCCAGTAAATGAAGATCAAAAGTGGGACTGGATTAAAAAAAACCAAATCAGTCTGACCCAGCCTGACGTAGCTCCACCTAGTGGCCACAAACAGTAACAACTAAACTGGATCTCAAAACCCAAATCTCTCATTTCTAAAAGTAACTTCTCACCAAGGAAAAGCTGTAAAATCTGTTCACCTATAGATCTTCAAACAGCTACAGTTTATTTACAGCATAATCTGGAAGTCACTCTATTAAAAAACAACAACAACAACATTGCATTAATGCTTCATTAGTCAGCCAACACACCTATGATGACATATATCTTTATGCTTTTTAGCACGTTGACATTTTAATGTGAAATATGATTTCCCTGCAGCCACTGATTAATTTAAGCACATAAATGAACGAGCCTCACCCATAAATGTGTATTTATTTGGTCTTTATTAATGACTGCTGCCTAAAAGTCGATTACTTACTAAACAGGACCGTGGTAATCCACAGCATTTATTTATCTGCAGTTTGTTGTTGTTATTAATTCCAAATTACTATTCATCTTAAGTAATTAATGCCCTCGACTCATATCCATAAAATTCACATTATTACCCCATAATATTCATTATCATATTAGTCATGTGAGCTCTGCTTAATTGTTCTATGTTGTGTTTTAATTAATGCGTTCATGCATTTGAAGAGTTTCTTCCACATGAGATAAAGTGAAATTAAATGAGGCCGGAATGTGAAGTGAAATATTCCCAGAATAAACAAGTCACTTTTCACAGGAAAGTGACTTGACGTGGAAGGGAATTAAAAAGTTGGAAAAATCAGCAGATTTCCGTCTGATTTTTACTGTTTGACTTTTTATGAGAGTGAATGTGTCCCACCTGAAACGCTGCTGCTTAAAACACCGTGACTGTGATGAATTCATACTAATGGAAAGAGAGAAAAAGGAAAATTAAAGCTCGGCCTGGGTTTGGGACAATGTGGACATTTCTGTCAAAATGGACAAAACTCCAACTGCTCTCATCAAATTATAGTTACTAATGGAAATCTCACAGTGTGTCTTTAAATTGTAAAAAGACTTCAAGAAATTATTTGTAACCATTCATTTGACAAAGTTTCCTGGAAATTTGGAAGGAAAAAAATCCTAGAAAACTTGACAAAAATTCTGTGATGTTTTTACAATGCAAGGTCTTTGCCAACAAACAAGAAAAAAATATTGAAGACCAGAGCAGCATTTTATCAAATCAACTACATAAAACACTGTTAGTGGAATAAATCAATGATTACTGAAAATTTACCCCAATTAATGACCGTAAATCATCAAACAAACAATCAGACTTTAAAAGTGCAACAGAGTCATTTTGATTTAATGATTTAGTTGTGTGTGTGTGTGTGTGTGTGTGCGCTTGTGGCCACAGGTCAGTAAGACAGATGGATGATGTTCAAAATGCAGACAGGGAAAAAAACTCTTTTCATTCATTCCATCCCTCTCTGCTCTCTTTACATTTACATTTACTTTACTCTCTCTCTCTCTCTCTCTCTCCCTCTCCCTTCCTCTTTCTCTCTCTCTCTCTCCTCCTCCTGTATTTTCACTCCTCCACCTCCAGTAGGTGGATTGGCTTTGGCACGCAGTGAACACAAACACAAAACAATGCATGCGCTCACACATACACACATAGCAAGCAGCAGTGTCATCGCCATGGCGATGTCAGCAGGCGGGGCTTAATCCAAAGTGACACTTGTTCTCTGCCTTCCTTTCCCATCGCCATGGAAGCAATTACCCTCCTCCTGAAGGGCTTTTTGTCTGTATGTGTGTGCGTCGGTCGGTGTGTGTGTGTGTGTGTGTGTGTGTGTGTGTGTTCTTGTCCTGAAGTTGACAGGGTGGAACCTTGGCTGCAGGTCACCTGATTGGCTGAATTGAAAGAGAAAGAGAGAGCAGAGAAGAAAGTGTGTTGTTGCAGTGGCATCTACAGTATGTGTTTAAAGAGAGAGAGAGGGAGGATGAGAGAGAGAGAGAGCGAGGAGGAGGAGAGAGAGGACAGAGAGAGAGAAAGGGTAAAGTGAGGTAGGAAACGAGAGAGGGGAAGGGTAGGGGAAGAAAGAAGGAATAATCAAATTAAGGGATGAAAGGAAAGGAGGGGCAAGGATAAATGACAGGAAAAGAGGAAACATGGACAATAAGAGGAGGAGTAAGAATAAAAGGGAGGAGAGGGGGAAAGAATGAACGGAGGAAAGGAGATTTGGGAAGTTATTAAGACAAGGAGAGAAAGAGAGGAGGAGGAGAAGAGGGAAGGAGAAAGGAAGGAAGGACATGAAATAAGGAAAGTCTGAAGGAAGGAGGAAGAACTGATGTGAGAAGAAGATAATGGGAGAAAGAAAGGAAGTTATAATCAGAGAGAAAGTTGGAAAAACAGAAGAAGGGGAGAGTGGAAGGAAACACACACACACACACACACACATACACACACAGAGGTTATATCTGAGCGTTCATCTTAACTAGAATATAATCTATACAATCATTTCCACTGTGTGTGTGTGTGTGTGTGGTCAGGACCTCCAACCTGCAGATTTCCCCGCTGGCCACCGTGCAGCGCCGTTATTCCCTTCTTTAATCTGCTTTCTTCATCTTCAGCTTCATATTTCTCCTTGTTTGTTTTTATCTAAATGAAACTTTCGTCTCTCACAAACATCCTGCTGGACTTCGGCCTCTGTGGACGATCTGCTGCTGCCTGACACACACACACACACACACACACACACACACCATAAGTCCTTCTCAATGTTTGAATCCTATTATTTTGTACTGAATGTCTTATTTTGGAAGGTACAGTACATAGTTACCAAAGTTTCGGGCCAAGTACAGAGCCCTGCGGAACGCCAAAAAACAGCTCCAGCATATAAATGCTGAATATTTGATTGCCTCCTGGTAAAGTGCGGCTCTGTGTTGATGAGTGTGTTTGTGAGTAAGTTCTGTCTGTTTTGATTGATAATTAGCAGCAGAATCGTACATGAGCACATTCCATGAGTGTGTGATAGTCGGTTTGATGACCAAAACTGGGCAGACACCCTGACTTTATGCCTTTCATTTGGTGGTGAAAGACTTTCGATTCAGTCCTAATGGGACGTCAGATGTTTTTTGTTTTTTTTCTGTGTGGTGTCACGGCAGCCTGGACGTCAGCTGAACTGCCAGAACGTTGGCTGATTTGACCGTGAAGTGGATTTGGTGAGATTCACTGCAAACTATGAAAGTGCACCTGCGGTATGATGTGGCAGCCAAGAGAACACACACAAAGGACGGAGTGTGTGGAGATGAGACATGCAGGAGAGAGAGAGAGAGAGGCTCTGGATCTTTTGGAAGGGTTGGTGTGTGTGTGTGTGTGTGCGTGTGATGACAGTGTAATCCTACAACGTGACATAGACAGAAATGAACAACATGGTTGTGTGGTGCAATACACACATTCAGTGTGAGCAAACACACACCATGGTGGGTTGATCAGAACGTGTAGTTATTATTATTACTATTATTATTATTATTATTATTATTGTCATTGTTGTTGTCGTTGATGATGATAATGATAATAGTAATAAGAATGACGTTATTGTTATTATTAATATTTGATTTATGTTTATATTTAATTGCCCTTAAATACTGAACTCTATTTTGAGAAACTATTTTGAGAATTTGTAGGAAAGAGAAGATTAAATAAATTTTGAATAAACAATTTTGTAAACGTTCTTGTTGCCATGACGACATAATGTGATTGGCTGCCTGGCCATCAGTTTGATCTTTTATATACCTGGAAGTTGAAGCACGCCCACTAGGCAGCTTTCCCAGCATCCTCTCTGGCTCACTGCTTCTTAAGAAGGCACAGATGCACACACACACACACACACACACAGGTGCGTACACACGCACACACGAACGCTCTTGTGACTTCTTTTCAGCTGACAAGCTCTTTAAAAAGCCGTCGACCCACCTTGCTGAACTTTACGACACGACACACACGCGTACACACGCTCTCAAAAGAAACACATATGCTCTGATACACACAGGCACACACACACACACACACACGCTCACACCATCAAGTCAGCCAGCTGAACTTTATGACATGGCTTCATTTCATGTTTATAAGCGCCAAACATTAAAACACACATCTACACACACACACACACACACCAACAACAACAACCACAACAAGTGCTGCGTTTACCTATTCAACCGGTACATGATAAATACGTCTGTTGGAGTCAAGGTCAAACACGCCGCCTTGTCCACTTACACACACACACACACGCAGCAGACAGAGACATGAAGACATATTTGTCGTTCGTCGACATAATGCTTTGCAAGTTTGTGGAACAAATAAATTCCTCCTGGCTGGCTGCACTGCACTCCAGCAGCAGCCATTACTGCTGATTTATACACACATCGGACAGCTCAGCGTGTGGGTGTGTGCGGGGCGTGTTTGTGTGTGTGCGAGAGAGAGATGTGATGGCATCCGATGCTTTGTAAAGGCGAGATAGCCCTGTTAGGATCAATTCTGCAGCAACAGTGATTTATATAATGCACTTAAATACTGAATGTATTCATATATAACATGTTTATCTTGCGATTCATAGTGACCCAACAAAAAAAAATTAAAAATGCTTGGTCACCTGTCCTAAAGAGAGTAAAAGCCATTGGAGTGTGGGCGTGGGGGTGTTT
>OMNV01012661.1:7730-22847 GCA_900303265.1 Brotula barbata
AGTGGCTATAACATGACCCACTAGTGAAAGAGCGGAACACTACCAAACTATTAGCAATAATATTAGCTTGCAAACACGAAAGTGCCGGTGCTGAAATTTACCAGCAGAAAAGCCCCGCCGCTCCGACAAAGTGTCCGTAGCATCTTTTGATGTATCTCTAGATTTATGGAGGAGTTTCAGCTTCGTACACTGGACTTTATCGCAAAAACCGCCACACTCATGTGTGACCCTCACCGAACAGGAAGGCAACGTTACATCAGGGGTGCGACGCCGAATAGGTCCGGCGCTAAATAGGATAATGACCACCTACAAATAGTTCCGCTAGCGTAATAAAATTAGATTCAATTACTACAGCGCGTACTGTTTTATCATCACACAGTTATATTAATTATATGAGTCTCAATGAAGTTTTGGTAAGGCTTGTTAAGTTTTGTTCTTCCCTTATGAGTACGGCAAGTACAGATGTTTCGCCAATGCTCTGTGCAGTGACCCACTAAATACTTCAGAGGGCGGTGTTGCTCTCACTTTTAGTAACATTGTACCAAATGCTCTTTCTTATACAAAATTATATAAAATTTTGGATACTTTACAGTGAAGTCCAGCGTCTCATATTTTTGCTGCATGTACGTTTCTTCTTATGTTATATTCATTTATTTATTTTTGTCCTTTCTATTGAATCGATGACTGAGCATTGAGAACATGACGCAAAATAATGTGCCAAAAGACAAACTGAGTAGAAAATAAGTAACTAGGCAGAGAATCTCGACTAAAGAAAATCAGTTAACTGAAGGAGGATTAATTGAGAGAGAAGTTTATAAGGTTATTTCGGCTCAAAGATGGTGAGTTTCTATGGGAAAGTGCATCAAATGCATATGGATAGAGATGTATAGAAAGCACATCAGGAGGTGTAAATAAAAAGGAGAGAACTGAAAATAGTTATTGAACAGTTATTGAAAAAATAAACATTGTGCATTCAAAGAAAAACACACGACTCGTTAACAAAAATATGAGATTAACCTCTGCGTCACCTGTTCCTCTTTTAGCACTCCCTACCAACGATTGGTCCGATTCTTCATTTGGTCCTGCCTTTTTGACATTGTATGTCATCTCATTGGTTCTACTAGAAGTCAGTAACAGGTGCTTCGGCCCCGCCCCCGCCCCGCTCTATCGCTGTGCTCAGGTCTGTTAGGGAACCTGGATGTTAGTTTTAAATCATGGCGAGTCTGTGGCGGGGGGCAGCAGCTCTCTGTCCACTTTTAGCATTCAAAATCCACCTTTAAACATCGCCACGGAGACGAGGAGCCTGTGTAGTATCTTTTCATGCGTAATTTTAACAAATGTAATGACAGTGTATTGAGTAAATCTCTGCTGAGAGCCGGCATTGTAAAGAAAGTCTGAAACTAGTGGCGTGTCGCTGGAAGCGCTTTGCCATGTCTTTACTGTGTGTGAGAGGTAAGATTTGTTTTATTATTTCTTTCTGCGTTAAATTTCATGGTCAAAAGAGGCAAAACAGGTTTCTCTGCCACGCAAGAGGCAGTTAAATTGACTTCAGAATCAGATAAAGGCAAAATTCTCACTAACAGGTTTGCGTCAGGGACTGCAAGTTGTTTTTTCGTCGTGGTTTTCCTTGATTGATGTCATCTGCTCACGGTGACAGTGTTGTCATAACTGGAATTCATATTTGCCTGCACTGACAAATAGAGATATCACAAAGTTAACAATTTATTATTCATAATTGTCTCTTAGTAATGGAGAAAAACAGGATAGGCTGTAGCTAAGGACTGGGTCAGAGCAAAGATGTACACAATTAAAAATATTAAGTATAGTTAGTTGTCATTTTCAAATGATAGAGTAATGGATAAAGATGAGCCTTAATGGATAAACATTGAACTAAGGTAACCAGTAAATGGACTTCTTGGACACAAGTTTGATTTTAATTGTAATGAAAAGCGCCAAGTTTCCAGAGATACCAAATACATCATGATGCATTCTGGATAAATCTGTAGAAAATAATACCTACCTAACTAATAATACCTAAAAAAAAAATCCTGAGCTTGAAAAAGTAAAGGTGATTCTAATGGATTATCAGATTTTTATTTTATTCAACTTCTTTAGTAAATATGAGATTTATTATGACTTCACTACAGGGTATTATTAATGTTTTACTAAAGTCCTTTCGATAACCCTTAACTTTTTACCTCACAATTACCAGTTCATTTACCCTTGTTTAAGGAGTGAAGAGATATCAGTTAGCAGGGTTGATGATCATTAACATAGGAAGACACACATTAAACGGCTATCATATGTGCGAAATGAAGGTTTGGTTGTGAGCCAACGGTGAGCAACTTATTAGACTTATAAGCAATGTTAATTAAACTACAGGCTCATCATTGCACATTACAGATTTTATGGATACAGACATCTGCAGTAACATTTATCCAGGCTGGTCCCTCATATAGCTCCCTGGGGCCCCTTTGCACAGCAATGATTAGTTTGAATCAACTGCCATAGTAAGAGAGAACAAATGTGTATTCTGGCAATCTGTCACTCTAATCTTTAATAATACAGAGGTTCTGTATCGAAATAAAATATTACATTTAATAATTTGGCCATTTGGTTATCTCAGAGGGAGATGACACCTTTTACAGCACAGAGATCAAATTTTAGTTACAATATCTTTGCATGAGAATATTGACATTACAAGGATAAACAGGGGGAAAAGCCAACAGTAACAAATTGGATGTGACCTGAATGAAAAATAAAGCCACCGTTAATAATAAATTAAAGGCAAATATGCATCACCTGGGAATTAAACTAGAACTGTAATTGTATGTTTCATGATAACATTTAGGGTAATGGGAATTGATTTCAATATACTGATACTGCTGAGTCCTTAAATTCTCAAGCAGTGAGCAAAAGCATGATGACTGGTTACTTTTAGCGTTGAGCCAACCAGTCAGCTGTTGTAATATTTGCAGATTGACTATGTAGAAAACATGGCAGCAAAGACAGCCATGTAACATGAAAAAAACTCGGTGAGACATGCCTGATGTCTCATAGTGTCGCAGCGGTAAAACACGTTATGCAATCATAAATCGGATGATAAATAGATCAACAAGCAGCAATTTGATCCCAAAACAAGACAGACGGAGAGAAGAGCTCCATCAAAACAATAATGTACGATGTACAGCGCTGCGTATGTTATCGAGTCTTCTTGAATTTTGTGATGGTAGAAGTACGGACAAAGCCAATATTGCAAGCTGTGTTTGGCTTCCATGGTAAATAACAGTACTGTTAATCTTCTCAAACACTTATTATTAACTATCAGATTTCACAAATTTTGTCACATTGTTCATCAAATTTATCTGTCACATTAACGGTAAAACGTCCCATGCCAGCTTTTGGTACTTGACAGTTGTTGTTGTTCTGTGTTTGATTTAGGTCGGAGTGTAGATTAGCCGCGTTCTCAATAGCGAAACACCAAATAGACATTATTCTTGTCGCATTGTCACTGTTCGATTACTCTTAGAAATTGGCAGTGTTTCCTTTGGAAGAATTTCTTCCAAGGCTGAGAACACAAAATCGATCGATAAAACCTTAATTAATCCATAATTACCAAACTACAATAGATGGATCAAAGGACATCATTATACCATATCTAGCTTCTGCTGCCCGCCATCTCATATGGCGACACAGGATCTGATCTGTATTTAGAACACAAAATGATAAAATAGGATGTATACAGTGCTATGGTGTGTTTTCCTCAATGTCTTAAATTGAGAGGAGAGAAATGCAGCTCAACTTGTTCCACTCACTTGAGAAAGTTTAGACAAATGGCTCCAGAAATCAAGTATTATTGTACTAAATGGATCCATTGCTGCACAGCCTGTGCAAAATCCATTTATTGATTACTTTTACAGCAAATAAAAGCCGTTAGTGGTGAGGCGGCCCATGTATAACAGAGAAAAGGGTCCTGGGGCAGTGGTTTTGTGATTTGCTGATGTTGAGTGAGTCATCCTTTCCCTGGTAGCACGGCTCAACTATGTTGCTTATTTATTGCCAGTCGAGATGCTTCATCTCCATGGCGATGTCTTTACACAACAGATAAGTGGCTGCCCTTACAAGTGGACATGAGGGGGAGAAATACCCAGATTCCCACTGTGGATCAGGGCAGGCATGAGAGGATACTTGGCTCACATGGACCCCATGATGCAGCTCTGTTGTCAAATACACAATCAATTGATTCACAGAATATGAGAAATGTGATCAGGCTTGAATTGGCAATTATTAGATCATCACCGCTGTCTTACTATGAAATTTATATGTACTCTTATATTTATATAAGAGTATTGAGTTCCTTAATACAAGAGGTAGGGGTCATGCTGGTTTCAGGTGTTACTAGTCATGTCACTTGTCAAACCATGTGCCTAGAGGCCGACTGTGATCAGGACCAACAAAAACAACTCGCTGTCTGATTTCAATAATTACACAGCCGAAGAGATAATCAGTGAATTGAGTTGGCAAAGGTTAAGATGCAGCCTTGGGCTCTCCCATGGAACGGGTTTGACACCCATGAGTTTATGCTGCTTAATGGCACCAGTAGATTGCAAACCATGAGGTCATGGAGACAAGTAGAGCTGCATATTTCTGTTTCTCCCTCCAGATACCAACGGGCTCACTGTGAATTCTTAAAAGTGACAATCCATTTTTTAAACTTAAATGATTTTCAGGTCATTTACATTACTGAGTACTAGGTCCCTGACTGTTTTATAATAAGTCGCAGAATTCTGCAAATATTTTGGCTCCATTCAACAGGTCTGGAGACCCTTGAAAGCTACTTGGAAGCTTGTGATATTACTTGAACAGCACAAAGACAGGATATGAACATAGAACACTGCCATGCCCTCTTGACCGGAATGCTTTGTGAAATTTATTTTCTGTGTGTATTACCTCATGATGCCCTGGATGTTATCTCTGCACATTAAAAACACTTCCTGAGGCGATGGTCAATATCCTGTATTTAACTAAACTAATAACTTCATGCTGGGTAGATTTTTGGAGACCATTCACTGCAGTTAGTTCAAGGTTCCAAAGGGGTACATTCAAAGGCCTGCACTCACAAAACACAACAAAAAAAAACTAAATGACCTGAAAATCATGTAATTTTGTAAAATTGATTGAGAATCACTTTCAGTTTTCTTTCCGTGTTGTGTTTTATGACTTATAACTGACTCTATGACTTATAAAACACCTGTAGAGAAAAAGAAGAAGATAAGTACTCTATTGATCGAAATTATTTCTCTGCATTTAACCATTTTATCTGCATTTGATGAGGAGCGGGGGCAGCACACATATGCTTAAACACACACACACACAGCAGCCCCTGAGGACCCACTCCCAATCTACCGATTAGTGCCTTGGTCAAGGGCAATGGCAAGAATGAGCAACATTGCTAACCGCAAAGCCAACATGCTATCTAAACTAATCATCCGTGGGGAGCGATTCAGGGGAACAAACATAGAAGAGTGGAGATGCTGGGGATTGAACCCAGGACCTCTTACATGCAAAGCAAGCAGCGCCATGACATCCACTGATGGACTTTTGACCACTAATCCCAAACGACTGCTTCAACAATAGAGGTTTTGAACAGGAGCCATTCTGACTCCATGTCCTTGACCTCCTCCAGAATGTCAGAAAAGCCTTAACGGAGATGGGAGTTGAAGTCATTCTAGTCCTGGTTCTACCAGTCATTCTCTTCTCATCAAACCCTTACTACACATTTGGGTTTAAGTCTTCCCCTTCCATCTGACCCAACCCACCACCAGATGGTGATCAGTTGTCAGCTCAGACCCTCTCGTCAACCAAGTGTCCGGCGCCCCCACAACTCAGACTTAGATCAGAACATGTGCGTTGCAGTCTCCCAGAAGAACTATTGAGTCATTGAGTGGAGCCTTCTCCATTACTCCCACCTTCTCTAAGAAGACCGGATACTCTGAACTGTTAGATTATGTCTCTCAGCTGGTTAATGGATCCCCAGGAAAGTCTTGAGGAAGTTGCTGGAGAAAGGGGTGTCTGGGCTGCTCTCTTGGCCCTGTTGCCATTGCGACTCTGGGCAGGATTAAGTGGGTCAGAAAATGGATGGATGGATGGATGGATGGATGGCCTGTAACTATATGGGGATGTAGCTCAGTGGTAGAGCGCATGCTTCGCATGTATGAGGTCCTGGGTTCAACCCCCAGCATCTCCACTTTGGATCTTTTTCCTCCATATGCATTAGGCGGAAGATCTGTTGGTGGAATGAATGAGTAGAATGAAAAATGGTTGAATAGTTTCTTAACAGGGATCAATATAAGTATCGTTGTTTTTTTTTTTGTAAATGTCGGAAACACAAAAAAAGTTTCAATATCAGATTTATTTATTTAGGTCAAGTATAACATTATTTGATGCTTCTTATATGCCTGTTTCCCTCTCAATACAAACACATACCTATTCAATACCTTTGCAGCTTTTTTATTTTTTCCAATTATTAAGCTAGCTATATGTGGTACTTGGATGACATGCAACATTTTATAGCATGCTGTCTGCAATGGCGCCTTGAACTTGATGCCAGCCGAACTGTTTCAACATTGGATCAACTTCTGTCATGAATCGTTGCACTTTTTTTGTACTAAGTGCACTGTTGACTTCCAGTCACTTTGGTTACACAGCTCCATTGAAAACAGTGACACAGTAGGAGTTTGTTGTGGCATAGCTCTGTTGTACATTCAGGCGTGAATTATTCGTTTGCATTACACGCGTGATTCAAAAAGCATAAAAACGTCCCGTTTGGCTGGCTGTGTGGTTGACATTGGCTCTACTACAAAAACAGACATAATCTGGAATGCGTCAGTGGAAAATAACTTAAAATGGATGGACGATGCTGAATGAGGGATGAGAGAGAGAGGAGTGGAGTGGTAAAATCAACAAAACCGATGGAAAACTGAGCGCAGTCGGCAGCACAGTGGTGGAATTATAAGCGAGAGAGGGAGTGAGAGAGAAAGAGAGCACGTTTAGAGATTGTAGGAGTAATCCCCTGGCCATCTGTTGCTCCCTCTCTGTCTGTCTCTCTCTCTCTCTCTTCCCCCCCTCTGTCTCTTTCCCTCTTTCACTGGCTAGCTTTGACACTCCACCTGATCAGAGACATCAGCCAGTAAAAGAGTGAGACACAAGGGTATTGCCAACCAGAAACGTGGTAGATTCTGCTGACTTGACGTTCCCATTTTCAACGATGTCGTCACAGCTGCTAGGTTTTACCAAGTGTGTCCACATCTAGTTAGAATTCGTATGTAAAGATGCCAAATCAATTCAACATTGTGATTCTCTTAAAACAGTTCAGCTTCACTGCACAAAAATCCCATAATCAGAATGGATTAGCACTATAGATAATGGATGGACCACATAATATTCCGAGAAAACTGTGCAAATTAAGGATCAAATTGCCACACCCTGAATTATGATGTATCAAATGATTCCAAGCCCTAGTTGTATAAACAAATGTAGTGAATTTTACGAGACTCACTTGTTAACCATCATGAGTCTACCTTCAACTGAAGTTGAATACAGAGGCATAAGTAGGTGAAAGGGAAACAAACGTACGACCTGCCTCTCTCTTAATACTTTATGTACAAAAGATAATCAGCGTGTCACAAGTCACCTTTTAAAATCAACAATGAATGTAGACCTTGCAGCAGCTCCAACAACCAATGACATTTAAACCGAAGGTAAACCAATCAACTGAGATATCCAGTCCGACTGGAATTAATCCAAACAAACAAAGGGAATTATATCAGAACAAAACAATGGTGCTTATATTTGAATCTAATGTGTAGCTGAAATAGAATACAGCCATACATTGTGAATACAATATACAGTAGGTTTCGATCACCTAGGATTCATTTTTATGTCATGTAAAAGGTCTTTATATATGCGATCCTTGATCCAAATATAAATAGCAGGTCACAATGACTATTACTGAAATGATATAAATCACTACATGGCTAAAGGTGAGAGAGAGGAGTGTCCCCAAGTCAAGCAAACTAAACAAGGTGCGATCGTATACAACAGCTAGCTGGAAGCGTAATTGCACAGCGAACCTGCCAAACAGTAGAGCTAAATGGCCCAATGCAGAACATGATAAGCATCAGTTTCCACCACAATGACCACAATGGTTTATTGGTCTCTGGTCTGTGTACCGTAGCCCTAAATAACGTCATAAGGCGACTGTGCCCGCTCATTTGCCCTAAACAGACAAGGGGAAGGTCCCACGGCTGAAAAAGCCTTATTGGAGAGGAAAACTCACGCGGTCACGCTCTCCCCTCGTTTCCTCTCCATTTTTCCACTGCTCCCTTTCCGCTTCATGTTTAAAGTAGGAAACACTTGAGTCATCTTTTTTTTTTCACAATAACCACTCTTTTTTTTTTCCATGCCCACTTAAAGTCAATTTTTTTTTTGTCGATATGTGGATCTGAATTATATATTCTATCTCTCAAAGACTGCCACAGAGCTCTTTCTGATTCGTCATATAATCTAGACAAACATTTTAAACCGAACAAAAAACAAAGGTACTTCCTTGTTTGTGCACACTCAAGGAAGACAAAGGCAAGTTAGACGCAAATATGAAGACATCATTTGTGCTTCCATCATCCAGTCCTGCCCATCTGCCATGTCAGGCTGCAGAGGTTTTAGTAGGTTATATTCTCCAACACATAACCCTGCCACAGCAATCACAATTAATCCCCTCCAAAGCACTGCATAATCCCATAACTGTTATTGTATGGAGGCAGCGAAGAGCTATAGATGGACAGACTTTAAATAAACCAGAATCCACCAACAAATCATTTTCGTATTAAAATCCAAAACCAGGTTTTCTGAAATGTTGTGTGTTGTTGCCACACATTTAGAATTTTATCTCAAGGAACATCTGCCTCAGTCCAGCCCCTGCTATTGTTTTTGTCTGTGAGCTCCCAGCCATTGTTCTTTGTCATTCAGCTGAGTGCTTGTTGCTGTCGAATAATAAATTGTATTTCAGAAATAAGTGAATGCAGTTTTAAAAGGATATACATACTGTATATATTTTATATACTTTCAAAGAGCTTGCTGTACATCGTGGTATCCATGTCATGATTAACAATCATTCAAATTAACTTTCATTGGCAGTTTGCAGGCATATAATTTGCACAGTACGCGCACTACGCATGAAAGAAATGATAAAGAGCAGTAGGCAAAAAGGACCATCGAGAATAAAAAACAAAAGCCACAAAAACAAACCAGAACACAGCAATGAATAGGATAATGGATGAATATTATACCATTTAATAGGAATGCAAAGTCATAAAATAATTGAAAAAAAATTTGATTTGGGGAAACATTTGACAAAACCAAAAAAATATGGCAATGAATGTAATAGGTTTGTGTCAAACAAACAAAACAAGAAAATTATGTATAATTTGATGTAATACAAGAGGAGGAAAACTCAAAAGTAATGAAGTATTTGAGGTGTACCGCAGGCAAATGATTGCTTTTAACTTTACAGTTAACTTCCCCCAATATTTCGAAATACACCAGATGTATACCAAATCATGGTAATATGTAAAAATACACGTCATAAGTGACTTTGCAAAACAAGAACTGTATTGGTTAAGATGTAAAAATGAAAATCAAATCTGTCTGGTATCCAATGTATTTTCTCTGTGGATTTAATTGCTGTGATTTTTATGTGTGGTTACAATGAAAACTAATTTATAATTAAAGGCTTTAATACATCAAATAAGTCTATTGAACATTTCTGTTCTTATAAAAGCCAAAGGTCTATGTGTATACACAGGTCACTTGTTTTTGGCTCTAACAGGCTTGTTTACTACCCAGTTCACTACATGTGACCCTGTAGTGAAGCGTGGACGTGTTTGTGTGATTTCGGTGTCGTGTGTCATCACCTCATGGTTGTTTTGTCAGCATATGAATGAATTTGTCAGCCCTGACCCACTTTTTTCCTATTCACAACCACCTATCTTAGCATACAAATATACATTTGGCACACTTTTTATCCAACTAACCAAGTTGATTTTTATTTTCTTTTACAGTGAAAAAAGCCAAGCTACACGGGGCTCGAGGTGAGTTCTCTCTATTTTTTTTAACACAATACATGTGACAATACTCTTGATTTGTTGGTACTGCAGTCGAGATAAAATGCTGCGTTAGGTGTATGCATGTATGTGAATTCTCCTCAGCACTCTGTCAAAGCTGTCAAAGAGGATGTCCACCCCCACATTAAATTTGAAATTCCATTCAACAACATCCAGTCTCTTATCTCTTGTTCACTTAAGGGAAACAAGTGAGCAATTTGAACAATTTATTTCATAACTTTAAATAAAATGCTATGTCTCAACAAATTAAGGTTTGAATAATTCACTTATACCATCGCAAACAAAAAGTAATACAGCAGCTGCACACAATGAAATACAAGTCTCTCGTTTTTGGATGGATGTCCTTATTTGCGGAATGTACATGACTCATTGCATAATTGGCTTGCCAAGGGATGTTCACCAGATGAGGAAATGCTTGTACAGGTTCCATATTATAAAACAATGATGTATTTACATAATGGAATAAATTTAAAAGTACCTAGTCTAGCAGGGGTGTTAGTTTGAGCATGCTAATCCTGATTCATATGACGTTCAGATAATTTTAATTCTCTACATCACAGCTTTTGGCACTGTGCCACGAGCACCACGTGTCTCTTATAGGTCAATCAACCAAATTCTGACCAGTCACTGAATCTAATACTGGTTGCGTTACGTAATCCTGTGTCCTTCCAGGCCAGGCAGTCCACAGGTGAGCTTAGATCAGTGGCTGTTAAGTCTAAATCCCGATGCAGTCCACCTAAGCAAATCCCTCCAGTGTTTAGCCTCACGCCTAGCTTTAAGCCCCGTGACGTTTCTGGCAGGAGCAGCCATGACATAAAGTCACAAAGGCTTTGGATCTCATGATGACACTTCACTTTTATTCGTTCAAGGACCTCAGGTGACCCCTGGATTTATAGGGGAAATGTGGTTAAGTGAATTATCTTTCAAATGCCCAGCTATTGTTCTTAGTCTCCCTCACTTTGGGAAAATGTAACAAATTGGTAAGATGGCTCTTCCACAGTGCCTTTTTTCTCTGAGAAAATATCAGAGATAATTCACTCAAGCCTATGGACTTCCTAAACCACAATATAAACATCTGTGACTTTTTTGCAATTGGGCTACGGAGGATTTGTCAGGCCCTAGGCAAACTCAAATTCCTGCATGAGATTCAAACCAGTGTGACTAAGGAGAGTAAATGTCATGTTGTTTTGTACATCTGGCGCTACAGCAAAGCAGAGTGACAGGAGCGCCGTAGGTATGAAATGGTGAATAAAGCCAGATTCTTTATTTGTTTGGGAGCTGCCATGTTTTCATGATTACCTGAGCCACAGAGGTTCTGTTTATGCCTTTATCCTATGGTTGGTTTACAGATGTTTGTTTTGGTAAAACTTGAGGAATGGTGGGACACAGACTCAAAATAGTATATCAAAAATAGGGTATTTATTTATTTTATATGAATTATATTTTGTGGGGTATTTTGATAAAAAAACAAAAAAAAACATCAATACAAAATCTAGTATATACTGTATATTGCAAGACGTGCAGTAGGTTCGGCTCCAGATATATTTTACAAACTGTTTATCGTTCAATATGTTCTATATTTATTGTAGTTGTTCTATAGATGGTGGCATGGTGATTCACATCAATGGTTAACAATGTCACCTAGAAACAAAAAAAAAAAAAAAAGATAATATACTGGCTTCATGTCCAAGTTGAATTTGCTCTTTCTCACCGTGTCTGCTTATCAAAAGGTTTATTAAAAGACACTCAGGTGATTTGGATAAAAATGCCAAATGAAAATATGTGTATATGTAATATTTATGTAATTATTTTTCTCATTTGGCAAGAAACAGTTTGTCTAGGCTGTAGGGATGTACAATATTGTATGTTTTGGTGATATCCGATGATAATGCTGTATATTACAACTCATTTGGCCAATAACCGATAACGATGCAGGTATATCTATTTTTTTCCCCAACTGCAGGAATTAACACATTATTATGCCTACATTTATCACATAATTTTTTAAATATTCATAATATTCATTGATTGTGCAGAATAAGAAAAACATTTCAACTTAGGTTATGTAAAAACACACCACTTTTAGTTCCTATAACAATTTCTTTCACATTAAATTTTTATCCTAAACACACTTGGATGGTGCTCTGCCTGAGTCAATCCAAACAATAGCCACCACCAGGGCAGATCTGACCTCTTTCACAAGTTGTTGAGCAAACAATCTTTGTCCACAAGGAACATGCGATAAGTGCATTGTACAAATGTACAGCTACAGCAATTTAAACAAACTGAAATAACATGAATAAATAAAATCTCTGTCCACAAGTTATATGTGAAAAGTGCATTATACAACCGTACAGCAATTATAACCACCTGAAACAATACTGTATAGTTTCGTAGTAAATGAACCGTAAGTAGTAGGCTACATATGATGTACAGAATGTTGCTTAAATCCAACATTAACTGAAAATGAGGGCCCGTTGCGATTGCTTAAAATGACTTCAAACTGGGCTCCATCCACATGGTACTGTGGTGTGATCAATGACTGGAGAGGCGGCTGCTGATGAGTTTGGTGGGGGTTTGTTTGCATCGGGTACCTGTTGCTTCTTCTTGTCCTTATGTCCACAAATCATTCATTGTACCAGTTTGGATGACAATGAGATGCACAATTAAATTTGTAGTGTTGAAGGAATGCATTTCGGTTCCACCTCGCATGACCCTCAGTGAGAAATCATTGCGATATTAAACTTTACCATCTCTTTCGCAAACTTAACAGCTTTAACAACCTAACTGGAGGAGTTTTGTCAAGATATGTGTAGTTATTATGCATGGTTTTTATTAAAGTGCAAATATTTGCTCTGCTTATGAGAGTCCTACATTTTATTAGTCATCCATTCATGTCAAGGTAGTTCCTCTTTCTTGTGGGAATTGTTTTTCTGGAGCTCACTGTGGGTCACTGAGGAACTGACTCTTTTTGCATCTATTCAAATGCTCTGCCCTCATAACCCTGAGCTGCTTTGCGTAAGGCTTTGCGTGTGACTGATAGTCAAAGTTGACACAAGGCTGGTCTGTGATCTGTCGCGTCTTTGCACCGTGGCCTCACCATACCTTGAGTTTCTTTGTTTTTAGGACTCACATCCTGTTGTTTTTACAGAAAGAGCTTGGCGCGTACAGTGGCCTTGATTGGGTCGTTGGCCAGCTGTCTTATTTTCCACTGATTGTCTGGAAAATGAGTGTTGATAAGGTGTGTGTGTGTGTGTGTGTGTGTGTTTGCCCACAGATTTTCTGTCTTATTTTGTAAGGTTTTAGATCTGTCAACTACAGCAATGTTAGATGGATAAAATAGACATTCAGTACAGCACTCAAATAGGTCTATCAAGTTTCCTATGGTCCCAGCAACTGTGGAAAGGTCCCCAGTAGGTATACTATTTTTGTTACATGCAACATTAATGAGTTGTCTGAATTTTAAATGTCAGTCTTCCAACTGCCTGCGTTTTCCTGACTAATTTATCAAAAAAACTCATGTTCAATCAATAATGAATGAAGATACTTGACTTAGACATTAGAGATGAGTGGGCGCTTCGTAGACCGGGACCAAGAGCACTCTCTCAAAACACGAGCCGGACAGGCATGCATCATCATCCCACAGTCCTCCTCAACTGACTCCTGCTCTTGGTGACACACAAACCGATGTGCGCTGTGTGTTTCATTTGCTGTGCTGTACTGTCCCAAGTGTTTTTGAATTTCAGGTTCTTTAAGGCCATATTATCCAAGTATTCACATATGCTTGTGTGTTCGACCATATTCTTTGTCAGGGCCTGCCGTCAGGGGTTCACAGCCTCTAAGTGGCTCTGATCTAATCCATACATCCTCTTCCCTTATCTCATCTCTCCTATTCATGGGAGCCGGCCCAAGTGTGGCACAAGGCACCGAGTATCTAATTACGGAAAGGCTTGAGTGTCCCCCAGGCTCCTTTGGAATAATGCCTGTGTTTTGTCGCTCCTGTCCTCCTGAGACACTAATTAGGCCTGTGTCTTGTCAGTCAGGCCAGCCACTTCGATGAAGCTGTGTTTATGTGGGCCGCCGCTAATCTTTATTTATGCTGTCTGTGTGAGTGAATGTTCAAAGAATACCACCTGTGTCAACTGTTTGCGGTCTCATTGCGTCAAGAGTTGTGTTGACTTATCTGGCTGCTGTCTTAAAGGTTGTGTGCAAAGTAAATGTTACAGATGTTACCACTGAGCCAGGAAATCTTTGTTTAGTGTGGTCATGTGACTCCACAAAGGAACAGCTGATACCCGGCTTTAATTTCTCACAAGTCAAACGCAAGTGTGTGTATACGGGCATTTGTGCAGATCTACATTCGCTTGCATATGGCTTAAACGGGTGTGCCTATCAGTAAAAGAAAAAAGGTCACTTATAAATGTAAATCTGTAAAATTTACAAAATTCTATATATCACACTTTGAGCAAAGATTTCATTTTTGTCTTTACTATATAATATATAAGCTTCAGAAAGAAGAAATCTTGTTATGATTGGAAATTTTCTTGGAAAAATAATAATTGTTAGTAATCAATGGGGTAGATACAGTGGCACGGAGGTCCTGGATTCGAGTCCTGGGCTGACCGTGGTCCTTTCTGTGCACTATTTTTATTTTTATTAGCATCTAAACACATCCATAAACAAGTAAACGTGGCTGACTGTATGTTGGTCTTATAAACCATCCACGACAAATTTCAGCATTTCCACTCCTTCAGCTGCTCTTATGCTCAGACAGGAGGCCACATTCATGCTACTAAAGGAGGAGTCACACGGTAAAACAACAGCGCTGTGATGCAGCACTGGTGACTACCAGAGTAACGCTAAACACATCAGCAGGCACGTGTTCACTTGCCCTCACTCACTCTATTGCAGGAAATGAAAAGTGGTGGCTGTGTCA